>QANW01007568.1:2228238-2238835 GCA_003254865.1 Dryas drummondii | reverse complement strand
GAGAGAGGGGGGGGGGGGGGGGGGGGGGGTGCCTCGTTTTATAATTTATATGAAGAGAAGAAGGCACCCAAAGAAGAAAGAGAGTGGTGACAGAGTTAACGTCAGTCCAACCATGGAGAGGGGGGCCCACAAGTAAATGCAAAATCTAAGGGGGCATGTGATGAGGAAGATGATAAAAGGCATACATAATAAAGACATGCATTGCATTGCATACAGAGATCAGTGAAAGAGTGATCAGAGTACAAACACTATAATTAGTTAGGACCACTTTCTTCTTCTGCCTTCTCCCTCCCTCCCTCCTTGTATGAGAGAGAGAGAGACCCAGTGAGCAGTGGAATTTAAGAAACATCGGCCCACACCTCTATAAAGTTTGCAAACGAGGTTGACAGTTTATACAGTACCCTAGCTCCTAACATAAAGTTTTCTATCTACTCTTTTTTTTTTTTTTTTTTCTCCTGTTTTGCCCAACATAAATAAATAAAGGCATAAATTAGACATATAATTATATATGCTATTTCAACATGGTCTACGAATTTTCAAATATTTTAAAGGCTTATTCATACCATTGCCCCCTGTAAGATACACTTTTTTTCACTTTGCCCCCTGAAACTTAAATCCTCTCAGTTTGCCACCTTAACTGCAAACAGTTGTTGCAAAAAATCCTATGCCGTCAACTTTGTCAATTTTTCCGTTAAAAAAGCTGACGTGGCACCTATATAGCATAGGTGGGACCCTTTTCTAGTTATGTAACATCCATACAGACACTAAAAATTATAAAAAATTGACATTAAGCTCGAAATTTGCAACGTCCCCTACTCATATAATCATATTTTTTATAATTTTTAGTGTCTGCATGGATGTTACATAACTAGAAAAGGGTTCCACCCATGTCATATAGGTGCCACATCAGCTTTTTTAACAGAAAAATTGACAGAGTTGACAGCATAGGGTTTTTTGCAACAACTGTTTGAAGTTCAGGTGGCAAACTGAGAGAATCTAAGTTTCAGGGGGCAAAGTGAAAAAAAGTGTATCTTACAGGGGGTAATGGTATGAATAAGCCTATTTTAAATATACACTTGATTTATTATGTAAATTGAAAAATAAAATTTCGTACATCAATTTATTGAGAAATCAGTTAAATGTCAGCTTGACTTTTGCTAATGGAGATTACTTGGCGATGTGGCACCAACTCAGCATACATTTTCCGTCAAATGAGCAACACATGTCCACTTGACACCAACCCACACACCCATCACCTTTTTCCCGTTCGTCGAACGCTCTCTTGACCATTTAATCTCCCAAAAACATCACGTTTTTCCCAAAATTCGAATATAAATCATTCACTTGTGTTCAACAAGCGAGAAAGAGATGATGAGTTTGTGGACATGTGTCAGGGGTTAGGTGGACTCGTGTCGCTCATTTGGCGGGAAATGAGCGACACGGGTCCACCTAACCCCTGACACGGGCCCACAAACTCTCTCTCTCTCTATTATTATTAAATTGTGGCCGGGTCTGCGTCGCTCATTTGGCGGGAAATGTTTGTTGAGATAGCGCCACATCGCCAAGTAATCTCGGTCAACAAAAGCCAAGCTGTCATTTAACTGATCTCTCAACGAATCAATGGACAGAAATTCATTTTTCAATTTAGATAATAGATCGGGTGTATATTTGAAATATTTTAAAATTCATGGACCCCGTTAAAATATCTTATATAATTATATATCTAAATTGAATTTATGCCATAAATAAAACCCTAAGAGAAACAGAAACCCTTGTCAATTCTTATATCTTATATGAGTTCCACATTTATATGATTATGTATAATGTTCTTCCTTACATGACGACTAATACTTACGAAAAAATCTATCATCATATTTAGTTGTCGAATATGAACACGAAACAAATAGATCGATTAGGAAACATTTGATATCACAAACCAAATTACGGATGCGTCAAAATATTTGGAGTGGTATTCCAAAAGACTACATCGATCTTTTGATGGTTTCAAATTTGCAAGAGAGGACTCAAATTTCTCAATAGTAAAATGAATAATGCTAGTATATTTATACATGTACTATACTAAATGTGAGATAACCAATCCAAACTTTCTTGAGGTATAGACAACATGATTAGCGTGCATCCAATTATTACTTTCTAGATTATGAATGTTTACAATATCATATAATTATTGACTATAATTTTGTGAAAAAGGTTAACGTAATCGTTCTCATGTTTGTACGGACTCTCTCTCTCTCTCTCTCTCAATAGAAACTAACTCAATTTCTTAATTCTAATTTATAAGCATAATTTCCATAACTCGCTCAAAAGAGTAGATCTAGAACGTACACGTACGTTAAGTCTTGTTTTTCTAGCCAAGTAGCTGTGACTTAATACCAAATTTTTCATCACTAGTAGGTCACCATAACAAATAATCCTCAAGAGGAAGAATAGCTGAGATTCTCTTAACAATGTACCTAGGAAGAAAAGTCCTTAATGTTTCCATAGTCTAGCTGTTTCCAAAAACAAGTGAGAATAAAGTAACCATTTGCAAACATATGATTGGCTATCCATAAACTTTTAGCCAGGGATAAGATTCGTACATGTGACTCTAAAGATTCTATATGTCTGTATGACATAGGAACATATTGTGTCTAGAATTGAATTGGTTAACTCATTAGATTTAAGGTATATTGAAGGAAGAAATTAAGGAGGGTGTACTCAATCTATACTTTTAATGACTTTTAAGGAGTTTTTTTAAGTGACAGACTTTCATAGACTTTCAGAATTATGACAGACTTTCATAGACTTTCATGGAGTTTTATTAAAAAACTTTCATAGACATTGATAGACTTTCAACGACTTCTAATAATTTCATTAATTTTTAATAATTTCAATAACTTCTTGATACAACTATGAAATATTATGAAAAAAACAAAAAACAAAAAACAAAAACAAAGAGAGATTTGTAGAGGTGCATATCAATATAAATGCAATGTCACATATAAAAAATTGATAACATAACCAATATATCATAAGAACTTCCAGCCAAGAAGAAAATACCAAAAGGAACTTGTATATCTGAACTACACAAAAGTGAAGGAACCATGACAGAGAGCCATACCCAGAGTAACATGTCTGCATATTGACCTAACAAGTATGCCAAAATTTTAATACAAATTTGTTTAAAAATACAACACTCAATATCCTTAATGTCCATTATTATTAACCTGCCCAACATCTCTCCACATATCAGCAGCTATATTAGCCCTCCATTCATTAGCATTCTCTCGTTGTTGTTCTTGCGTCTCAAAAAGCGGTATAAAATCATCCCTTTCATTAATTGGTAATGATGAAGACGATGAAGGTTCACTTTCTGGTTCAACCGGAAATTCATCAGAACGACACTCCTTGCGAAGAAAGTTGTGTAATCCCACACAAGCTAACACTAACTCTGCTTGTATACTATAAGGAAATGGAGGAGCTGATTTGAAAATTGTGAATCGCGATTTAAATATACCAAATATCCTCTCAATTACATTCCTCAAGGAAGCATGACGAAGATTGAACAATTCGTTTGCGTTTTCAGGATCACGACCTTGACCTGCAAAATCTTGAAGATGATAACGAACACCTCGAAATGGAGCTAAAAATTGGCGTCGATTTGGAAATCCACAATCTACCAAGAAAAATTTACCTGATTATACAATACTTTTATTAGTATGCAATGTATGACCTCTATAAATTGGACAAAATAAATAAATAAAAGCCAAAAAACAAATAAAAAGCAAAACAAAACAATTAAAGTCATACCTTGTGGCACTTTAAGTCCGTTCCTCCTTGATAAAGCATCATTTAGCACTCTTGAATCATGAGCAGATCCCTCCCACCCACTAAGTACGTATATAAATTCCAAATCAAAATTACAAGCTGCTAACACATTTTGTGAAATACTTCCATGACGATTACGATAGCTACTTTTGTCACGTCCAGTTACCATTGCTGGAATATGTGTACTATCTATAGCTCCAATGCAATCCTAAAATAAATAAATAAAATTTAAATATTCACGTAATAATAATAGTAATAATAATAATATTTTATCACTTACCTTGAAGTATGGGTAAAACCTTGTACTTTCCCTTATTCTAGCTGGCACTGTGGGTCTAGGCTTGACCATCATGTCTACTGCTATTGTGTTCAATGCCCTCAAAATCTTGTTAAAATTTCTGCTCGCAGTGGCATGTGATCGATAAAATGTTTTATGACTTAAACAATATCGAGAATTTTGGCCTACAGTGAGTAAGAATGTTGCAAGCATTTCCTCAATGCAAATATACCTTGTATCCCGTAAGAGTGTTTTTTCTCTAATGATATGGCATAACTTTTAATGACTTTTAAAGACTTAAGAAGTCAGGGGGTACTCAATCAAGATTTTTATAGACTTTAAAAAAGTCTATAAAAGTCTAGGGGTACTCATTCAAGATTTTTTAAAAGTCAGGGGGTATTAAGACTTTTTAGATTGAGTAAAAAGTCTTTAACTAATAAATTTTGTCCAAGTTAAAGTAATATGATGAATTAGTTATAAGGGGCTAATATCTCACCAATTTTTGGGGATTGAAATGGGTAAATTTCTTCATGATTCATTCATTTTCTTCTTTCAACTTGGACAAAAGTTAGAAATTAGCATCAATTTCTCCATTCAATATACCTATAATTTAGAAAGTTTACCTATCCAATCTAATCCTAGACACCAAACTTGACCTTCTAACCTTTAAGTTTTAACGAGTTCATTTTTCCACAGTTGGGTATAGATTTTTCCTTTGTTAAATATGAACCTGAGTTTTCAACCCAAAAAAAAAACAATGTGACTCTTCAAATTTAATCCACAAGGAGAGTACTACAGTCTAGAGTCATGTCGTGGTGATGGTAGAGTAGAGGTAGATTAGCATTTGCAACAACTACCAAACAAGCTTAAAGGCCGAGTGGTCGGATCCGTAGGTTCTGTTTGGTTCCATCTCTGGCTCTTCTACCTTTTTAAAAAAAAATAAAAATAAAAAAAATTCATGGTTAGTACCTGTAATTCATACATATACAGCTCCAGTCATGTCATTCGATAACATTTCAAATTTAAGGCCACCAATATTGTATTCTATATTTCCTTGGAATAAACAACGTACCATACATGTCCTCGAACTAGAAGGTTTGAGATTCTCATATAATGTGATGTTCCCTACATAGGATAACCTTCACATAGCATTCAAACTTATTTGATAACTTCCGTTCCAATAGATTAGTCTTTATGTTTTACTATTTTAATCTTTAAAATATTATTTATTTTATTTTAATTTGGTTAAAATAAAGGGTATTTTAGGGAGTTAAATTAGAAACTCCTAACATACTCAAACCCGACTAATTGACAGTTTGACACTACCAACTCGGTACTTTTTGGTCAAAAGCAGTCTCATGGCCAACCCTCAAGCAAGTCAATAACTCATCCAACCAAAAGCAATCAACCGTGTGATCTACTGCAGCTAGCAGTAAGTAATCTTTCCATCTTCACCTTTTAGAGGTCCCCATTGTCGAAGAAGTAACTATACCTCCAGGTTTTAACTCTACTGCTTTACGTTTAGGATGCTCTACTGCTCAAAGCTGAAATTGTCTGCAAGGACAACATATGCCAATTCGTGGCTTGCATTAGTTCTGTACTTTAATGGTGCCTCAACTACTTCAAAGGTGGGCCTACCTTGCTACATATAGGAACTTGTAATGCGTTTAATCACAACCAAATGTGAACAAATTCCTCAGAATTCACTTAAGCCAAATCAAAAGCAATATTAATGACTCAAGGTAGATATGTGTCTGTCCCAAATCTACAGTGGATTTCCTAACATAATAATAACCCATTGTGGTCCACGTACTGGTCCTTACCTATTTTTTTATGAATTGCCCTTGAACCTGAGTCACATTATGCTGTCACTATCACAATCAATGGGTATGGCACACACTAGCAATTCTTCATGATGAGATAATGGGATGTGGTGACAATTTCTCCAGTCAATTTTCACATTATCAAACACCTCAGACAAAGAATCAAACTGCAGTCAATAATGTACAATCATCTTGATAAACTATTTTTTTATTCATTAAAATAATGTTACTCAAAGAAAGTGCATTATAAGGAAATAAAATAAGTGAAGGAAAAATCTTAACCATATACAAGTTCATGCATCTAGAACTACATGTATATAACATCAGTTACAAAATTGTAGTAGATTCTTTAATATGTGCACCTGCAAGAAATCATCTGAGTTTTTCTTGTTGAGAGCGGGAAGTGTGAGCTTCTTCAATATGTCGAGTGAGAAGCGAAATCCCATAATGTGAGGCACTTGAGGTGGCATAATAGGAAGTCACAGTGAGCTGAACAAACTTTGGAAGTGCATAACCTGAAAAACTCCGCATTAACAGCAAGTTGAACAAAACCTTTGTACATCCAAGAAAAACAAAAACTTTTTTGTATACAAAACCTAGAAACTCGTGCATATACAGCTTTTCTTTATATAATGGAGTGGCACATAGCCACTCCTGGGTCATCTGATCAACCCAAATCCTAACCCAGATAAAAATTCAATATCCAAAAACTACTAATTAAGTTAATGACAGAATTCTAAATCACAAGGTCCTAAAACCCAGCTCTCGGTGATTGGATTGTGAAGGGCGGCTTAACGACTGAAATGGTCATATTTGTACCCAGTTCAAAAAACCATGGAAAGAAGACTGCATACCAACACTACATGAACTTCAAACCATTTGGCTCTCATATCTCTTGGAGCGAAAGAAACAAAACCCATAAAATTACTCCAACAACAATGGCCTTATTAATGCCACCTGAAGTGTGAAAAGTTAGAGGACCACATATAACTAACAATAACTGTTCTTCCACTTTTCTCAGGCAACATTATTCTGCAGCCCCTACTCATGTGATCCAGTGCCAAAGTTTATCGCACACCTTTTGAAGGAGAAGGCTAATTTCAGTGGTTTTCCAAATCAAGAAGAAATTTTGGCATAGAGAAAAATGATCCGTGATATCCACGTGCCTAAGTAACTAAGATTGGCCTCTTGTAATTGCAAATATTTATTTATATATTTATACAGTAAAAACATCATACTAGAGCAGCAGGTTAATGTTCATGCTACTGACAATTGTGAAATATAAGAGGCATTGCTAGTAAATGCTATTTAGATGTGTGGTATGCATACGAAGTCAGGGCCATAGCCATGCATGCGCACAGGCCCACAAGTGTAACCATGTAGTGGGCAAGCCAGCAAGGTGAGTCCGAAGAACTAAAAGGGATTTCTTAGATTAACTGAATAACTTCATAAAAAGGATTTCTTTTTGTCATTTTACCAAATATAAGCTCTTCGAGAAGCCTAAATTAAAACAAATGTAGACATGCTGATTTTACAATATCATAAGAACACCAAATTGGACTGATATTAAGAACATTGGGAAACCCATTTGACTCAGATATGGAGGTAAAAGATATTCTATACATAGCATGAACTTCGCTTAGTCTATATAAACTTGGTACAACCAAGTAAGTGAAGGTCTAGGGTCTAGGGAATCAGTAAAGAATCTCTTCTATTTTTATAGTAATTAATCAGTCCTTGGTTGCTAAACAAGTGAACCTTTGATTAAAAAAATGGAAGAAAAAGAGCAACAAAAATGGGAAATGCAAAGAACATTCATCACATTCAAAAACTAATCAATTCAGACTTATTTAAAACCAATGCAGAAAGGACACAATTGTTACCTCCAAATGCAGCACTGGCACCCGAAAACAGTAGCAATGGAGGAAGCTTGATTTTAAGAAGAAAAAAACAAAAGTGAGCTAAATTGATGCAAAGATAAGTACAACTTTCTTAAGATAAAAGCCAATTTAACTGGGAGACAAAGTTACAAACAACATAAATAAGAGATCTACCCCAACTAAGAAAGGAAGCCACTTTGGTCCCTTCAACCGGTTCTGAAGGTACGGGATCCCTGCAATCAAGCAATGCTAAGAAATTTGCATATGAAAACACAGAGATTGTGAAGACAAAGGGACAATAGTATACCTGTATTGAAGCCATGAATTGCACTTAGCATTCCACCGATACCTGAGCCAGCCTATTAATACAGAAAAAAATAGAAATGGTTAATCACTCGCATAACAAGACACGTATTTATTACCAAGTTTCTGTAGACTGTCACAACTCATAAACATTACACTCCAATATGATCTTTGTCCATAAACCTAGACCAATGACCCTTAAAACACACCTACTGTTGGGTTCACTTCTTTGAGATGAAGCCACTATTCACAAAGGGTTTATGCCCAATTCTTCACAAATTCGGCAGGCCCTCACATTGTTAACAAGCACACAGGCATTAAGACATTGACCACAACACTTTCTGATACAGACTATCCAACAGGATTCCATAGCTAACACTATGCATAGACTAACCAAGGAGCATGGTAAACATCTCAGAGTTCCAACCTGGAATTCAGAATTCAATGTTTTCAACAAACACTATTCAAAAGTTTTATGGTCCAAATTCATGAAAATTCACAATGAACCCACTTCCCACATTAAGAAACGAACTTTGGCTAGTTGGGTTTTAAAAAAAAAAAAAAAATGACTGGCACCGAATTTACACAAATTGAACAAGTAGTGGGTTCAAAAGCGAGAAACTTACAACAGCAGTGGCGTCATGAAGAACCGAAGTGATGGTCCATTCACCCCTGTCCTGAAAAATCAACAAAACACAGTCAAGTCAGTCCCAAACTGAAGAATTCATTGAATCAAATCGTCAAACAAGTAATCCGCGTTATGGGTTGGTAGGTACCGAATCGTGGTTCAGGAGAGAGAGACAGCGAGGGCAGCGAGGGGAGCCGAGGCCTGGATTGATGGTGGGATCGTGGTGCAGATTCCCAGTCCTTAGCTTCTCTTCGTACACCTCTCGAGTCCCCATTCTGAAGCGGCCAACCCACGCGCGCACGCTCCAACTCGCACTGTGCTTCTCTTTTTTTGCGTCGTTTAGGCTTCTGGTAGAGGGAATGACACTGCACAAGTGCATATAGCCCCATGGCCCAATAGGCTGAAAAAGCCCAATATCATATTGGCCTCGGTCTCACAAAGTTGTGAAAGGTAATGGCCCGTTTAATTATCAATTGGACTCTCAGTCAAAAAAAAAAAGGCAATTCTAAAAGTATGTTTGGCACTGCTTCTTAAAAAGCGCTATTGCTTTTGTTGTAAGAGCTTTTGCTCATAAGCAGATACGAATTTTTATAAAAATTTCAAGTACTTCATGCAAAATCACTTGAAAGTGCTTCTTGATAGATTTTTTTAAAAAACCATTTAAAAGCGTTTTTAAAACCTAAAAACACTTTTATTCATTTCTATCAAATGCAACTAAAAGCGTTTTTACTAATCTGAAAGTGCTTTTTGTAATTCTAAAAGAAATGACAAACGGACTCTAAAAAGAGTGGTTTTCTGCTTTCCAAAACCTACACATATGTTTTCCTTAGATGGAGTGTAGTGAGAATTTAGAAAGAAAAAATGGGTCATCTGGTAAGTGGATCAAGGATCAAGGACCAAGTACAACACTAATTAACTATTGGTCTAATGATATTTCTCAAATTTGAATATATGCTATTTCATCTATAAAAAATTAATCAAGTACAAGTTGTACAACTCCTCCCAATACATCTTGAGGTGATGTTAGTTTTATGTAATAAATTGAAAATAGACAGCCAAACAAACTAGTATTATTGTAAATAGAGTTTTGTCAAGATAAGAGAGTATAACACATGCTAATTTCAACACTTAGTAATTCAATATAAAGGTGATTATATATTGTTAACTAATTCACCATTATATTTAATTAGTAAGTGTTGAAATTAATAACTCATTGACTCATTATATTATTATATATCATTTGACATTACTTTTTCACAATTTAAAATTTTTGCTTTCACATGTCATTATAATTGAGCAACGATCCAGTAAAATCTCTACAATTTCGCTTGTACCAATTTTATTACTATAGTTTTATAATATTTACAATTTAAGATCATATCCTTAGCTATTTTTCAAAAAAAGAAATCAAGAACACATCCTTAACCCTATTATTTTGTTGGATAAAAATAGCACATAACGCATATGAGAGTAAGAGTGTGTTAGATTTTTTGGGTGGTCTAACTTCATTTGACAATCTAAAATAACCTTGCTTGTGGGCATCACAAACTATATGTCAACTAAATCAAATGAGCTTTTTTTCTTTTTAGCCCAAAAGATGAACTCCAAGGACAGCCCACAAGCAAAAACTTATATCAAGTCAGTCAAGTTTAATTAGCGGAATGCTTGATACTTGAAATTGGTGAACAGTTTCAATCCAACGTATTTTCAATGGGGCGGGGGCTATTCACACCACCCAAAATGCTGAGTTCACCACCCCATTGATTTTTTACTCATTTTTGCCCATTTTGTCCCTGCATAAAAAAAAAAACTCAGCCCCTCCAATTTGGCCGGCCACCCCTCCCAGCCCTCCCCGCCG
>QANW01007568.1:2168720-2228043 GCA_003254865.1 Dryas drummondii | reverse complement strand
CCAGCCCTCCCCGCCGCCCGATCTCCCTTCTCTCTCTCTGCCATCTTCTCTCTCTCCCCTCTGTCTGCCTCCCTCCCTCATCGGACCACTATGGGTGGCCGGCGCGACCCCCGATCTGGAAGTCTATAGGGTCGCGCCGGCCACCTATGGTAAATTTATATGTGCTTTTTAATATAAGCGCTTCTGATAAAAACGCTACTAAATAAAAGTATTTTTAAGAAGCGGTGCCAAACGGGCCCTTATTGTTAAAGGAATCAAGGATCTATTGATGTAATGTAACTTTATATTTAAGGCTATTAAGCAAATCCACAAAAATCTAAAACCAATTTGAAAAAAAAAACACCCTCCCACCCACCACAGTTTGTCTGAACACCGGGATCACTACAATCAAGTATCAACAGATAAAAGCAAAGCAACAAGAAGAACCAAGAAGAAGTCTGTCAATAATGGAAGACAAACACATTATATTCAACAACAGCATCCCCACTCGTCGCATTAAACGTGAGAGTCCTCGCCTGAGCATACCCACGAGCAAATCGAAACCCCCCACTTCCACCAACAATCGGCATCTCTCTCACGGCTTCAGCCACTGGGTTCCGACCCAGCACCGTGAGGCTGCTCCCATTGAACTCCCCTTCCGTAAAACCCAAGTTCATGGCCACCAGCAGAGCATTCTCGCTCTGCGACGCTGACCCATAAAACCCCTGTGCTCTTCCCACGATTTTTGAGCTTCTTTTGGGCCCGATGGTCAATGGGTCGTCGAACATGGCTATGGATCCGAATAGGGTCGGGGATTTCTTGGATGTGGCGGATTGGGCGACCCAGATCACAGTCGGGTTCGGGCCGCTGACTCCGTCGTGGAAGTAGAATTGGAGGTGGCTTAGCTTCTCTTGGGTGTTGAGTCCGAGTGATGGTAGTAGAGAGAGTTTTTGCAACGGTTTTGATGCGTTGACAAAGATGGTGGTGGTGAAGAAGAAAAACAGAGTGGTGAAGGAAATGGGTGTTGGGTGGGTTTTGGACCTTAACTTGGTCATGGTTGGGAAAACTTAGAAATGGAAGTTTAATTTTGAATAAAATGTAGGAGCATAGTAATGGGTTTGTTTGTTTAGTGCTGCCATGGAAATGGAATATATAGAATTCGAGGCCATTGAAAATTGCTAAAGGTTAAAGAAAGCAAGTGTGATGATATTGTCATTGTGACATAGTTGTTGCGACAGCTGATGAACACAAACTCTCTCACCTGCTGAGCCCCCTGAGGTTTAATAATTGATAAAAATAATATTAATTAATCTTTTATAATTAACAGTTTTTATTTGGTAATAGTTGTTTTGTGTTTTTAAGATACATAATCACGGATTGATCTATTATTATATAGCAATAACATTAAAATTTAAAATTGCATACTCTTGATCATCAATAGAAAAAACAAACTTAAAAAGAATTGGCCTCAAAATAGAAGTTTACAGTCCACGTGACAATTGTTTTAATAAAATAACATTATGTTGTTGAGAGAAAGTAATAGTGGAGTCACATGCCGGGTACCTTAGCGACAAAGAACATTAATTTACTCTCGCCATGGTCATTGTTTGAACTGAAATTTTAAAAACTAGTCATTTTTTTTATTTTATAGATGTTTTTAAGCCATTTGTTTGAGTTTTTAAAATATAAAAACTCGATGAGTGTTCGAATTTCACTTGAGTACTCCTCGACATAGTTTGAACACTATTTTAAGAGGGTTCGAGCACCAATTATAGCTTCTCGAGAATTATATGTCTAATTTCTTTTTTAAAAAATAAAAGGATAAATGTCTTTAAATGCTTCAAACTTTGGCTAATTTATCAAATTTTCTTTTTTATGAGAAAACAACATATTATTCCAAAAAGCTAATTCCGAATACAAATGTGTTCAAGAAAAGCATCACGACTAAACTCACGAGGCACATCAAACTAAGAGCAAACATCGCTCACAAAATCATAGATCAATCAAAATAGAATAAAACATGCATGTCCTCGTGATAGGGACGTGGCATCCCTCCCAAGAGAGAGATAGAGACAAAAATGAGAGAAAGAAAAAGCGGAGAAGAGAGATGGAGATAGATAAGAAGGAGGGATGTCATCTCTTCTATCCCAGTGATAGGCAAAACTTTCTCATCAAAATGATCTAGCCTATTATGAACCACATCCCTTCCCCTAGCCTTTAACTTCCTTTGTAGCATAAAAAATGAGTGGAGTCCAAAAACTTATAGAAGATCGATACAACAAAGAAGAGATAAATTTTAGGTCCATTTCTTTTTCTAATTAAGTCCTAATTTAAAGTCTAAAAGTTTATAAGCCATATTAGCATGAGAAATGAAAAAGTTAATTGGACTCACTGGCGGGTTGGGGCAACGTTAATTGGACAATGAAGTTTAGGAGTGAATGATAGTTTGGGGGGGCATTACTATAAATAACCCTGTCTGGCCCTCGAGTTTTGCTAAATATAGTGGATTGAGTAGCCCTTTCAAGTACTACAACGAGAGTTCAAGCATTACGTGAGAGAGTTTAAAAACTAGCTGCTTCATGTTATATTTTTAAATCAAGGGGTGCATGTATTCAATCAAGAATTTTACAAACTTTTTTTTAAGTGATAGACTTTAATGAAGGTTATAGATTTTATCGACTTTCATAGGCTTTATATAAATTTTTCTAAAATTTTAAAAACTCCTTATTATAGACTTTCACATAATTTTATATTAAATAGCTCATATTAATTGAAATAATAAAAAAAAAATTAAAACTGATCCTCATCTAGTGATCTTGAAAAGGCATATATATATGTTAATTATAAATTTGTAAGGCATGAAAAACAAAGCAATTAAGATATTAATATCAATAATGGAAAACATAGACATTATACTCCACAACAGCATCCCCAGTTTTGAAGTCAAGCTTGTGATTGTGAGCATGCGCATACCCACGTGCGAACCTGAAAAGCCCATTCCCGCCCACCACCGGCATCTCCCTCACAGCCGACAACACAGTGTTGCGGCCCAACACACTGAGATTGCTCCCATTATACTTCCCTTCTACAAAAGCAAAGTTCAAGACCATCAAAAACCCAAACTCAGTCTGTGAGGCCGAGGCATAGATCCCTTGGGCCCTTCCAACCAGTTTCGAGCCCAGTTCAGGCTCAACAGTCAGTGGGTCGTCCATCATCACCACCGCCCCAAACCCGGTGGAGGAGGTGTTTGTGGTGGCGGCCTCTGCGACTCTGATGGCTGTTGGGCTTCGGCCGCTGACTATGTCGTGGAAGTAGAAGTGGAGGTGGCTTAGTTTTTCTCTCTTTAGCTTATGTTTTTGTGGGGATAGGGTTTTGGAGAAAGGGTGGTTGTTTGTGCTGGTAAGGGTTGAGAAGAAGAGAATGGTGGTGAGAATGGTGATGGTAGAGTTGAGGGTTTGGAGGGTATTGGCCATTGTGTAGGGAATACAGGATGGTGAAGCTTTGAGGGAGTGGAAAGCATTGCATTTGGATAACCCTTATATAATGCAGACAAATGGGTCAATAGTTAATGTTTTCTTATCAAATATTTGATATCTTATATTGTGAATATGTGATGTTGTTGTCAAGTTGGTTAAATATGTTTGCAATTAGAAGTAGATATATTGATGGTCTTATACCATGACATGTTAGATGCTTGAGTAAAGAAATAATTTTGTCAAGCAGTCACCAATTTTGAAAGATAGAGAAATTTAAAGATGGAGATAAATATATACAAAATGAAGAATGAGAATTAGAGATTAGACATACTACAAATAAGACTATGATACTGATCATATTAGACAATCACTCATCTAAAATCTTAAATTATTAAGAAATAAATTAACAATCAAACTAATAATTAAGTTTATATATGCTATATGAGTTGATATCTATTTGTTCCAAGTAAGGAGCTTCCAAATGAATGATGCAAATAATGTGGAAAAGAAGAAAACCAGACGTGTAACAAACAAGAAGAGTGTTAGTCGGGTAGTTGGAGCAGGACTATTAGATGCTATTTGATTGGATGTAATTTGATAGGAAAAGGATGCCTCATTCATGCATGAGATGGTAAAAAACAAGCAAAAGGTGGTGACATAGTTTTAGGAAAATGAAGAAATTATAGTGGTGGCGTAATTGGGACCGTCGGATTAAAGATGAAGATCATCAGATGGTGCCACGTGGAAAGCAGAATGAAGTGATCGAAAGAAGAAATGTTGCTGTTATGATTGAAGACGACTAGAATGAAGAGTCTACTGGAAATATGCAATTGTATGGAAAGAAAATAAAGAATGGGAATGGGGAGTGTAGTTCTAAAGATGACAAAAAGTGGGGTAGTCTTTTGGAGTTATGCAATTCTGTGACTGAAAGAAAAGAATAAAGGGCATAGCTAGCAAGCCTAACATGGTCCATTGGTCAATTTGGTCCCGCCGATGGTCATAATTGTGCTCAATATATTCCAAGTCTTCCTCACCGAAAGTCTTCAACTTCAACAAGGCCTGCTCAGGAAACTTACCTCATACGGGAGGTAATTACATAATTTACATTATTGACTATGGTGGGTAGCCTGCGCGCATGCTATAGTGTCATTCCACTTCTCTCTTCTTCTTTTTTTTTCTTTTTTTCTTCGGGGGAGTGGGAATGTAGATGGCAGATTCTGGAAATATTCCAACAATTGTTAGTGTCATTCCACTTTGCTATATACTATATTTTGCGTTACGCTTTTTTTTATTTAATATGTTTTAATTTATCTTAGGGAAGATGAATTCAAACTTAATTAAAATATATTCCAATATTAAAAGAAAGGCTCAAGTTCAAAATTAACCACCAACTATTGGGTGTATTTTAATTAGGTCTATGAACAATAAAATCTTTTAAATGTGTCCATGAACTAATATTTAAATTGAAAATTTAACTTATGTTAAATAGACTGTTAGGGCTGGGGTTAAATGCCATCTTGGCAAATTATAACTAGGCATAATTAATGACGTGGCACCAGCTCAGCATCTCTTCCCACCCAGTATTTGATTGTCGATCTACCTCCTGACATAAGTTTAAATGGAACCTTAGATCTAAAATCAAAACATAAACTTTACTCCAGTAGAGAGAGATCGAAACACTTTACTTTCTACACTTAACTCTCTTCATCTAT
This sequence comes from Dryas drummondii, assembly GCA_003254865.1. Lineage (NCBI taxonomy): Eukaryota > Viridiplantae > Streptophyta > Magnoliopsida > Rosales > Rosaceae > Dryas > Dryas drummondii. Next base: position 2,222,876 of record QANW01007568.1, on the reverse strand, counting down.
CCAAGTAATCTTTAAAAAGTCCGCAATTCGAATCTTCAAAAGAGATAAGAGAGGTCCGTGCATCCGGTGTGATGGCTTGGGTTGCGTGTGGTGGACGCAATGGACCCCCAATTTACAGTAAGTTTTATTCATTTTTTTGACACATATGTCAGATATGACATGAGATTGGGTTTAGGTTTCCTTGCCAAATGTTTTTATTTTAGAGATGTAGTTTGGTTGTTTTTGTTTGTGGATTGTGTATTTTATTGAAGTGGGTTTGTTCGTTAGTGGCAATTGGCAACATAAAGTAAAAAGATTATGTTTGTTTAGTATGAAATTAATTGTGGGTGTTGGTGTTGTGCGTTTTCATTAATAATAGTATTGTTTGTGTGAAAAGCTTGTTTGATAATAGTAAAAAGCTTGTATGTACTTGAGATTCCAGACCAATGATGTAAAGTGGTCCACAAATTGTAAACTAATTTCTAGAATTAAGCCAAAATTATTGCTTGTGTGAAAAGCTTATTTTTTATTTTTGAAAATATTATTTTCGAAAGTATGATAGGAAACTTTAGTTAATGGGAAAGGGTTCTTTATTTTTGGTCTAACAAGAATCATTTTGTTCAGGCCCCATCATTTGTCTAATAATAGTGGTGTTCTCCAAAATTAACCCAAAATTATTGTGTGTTGCAGGCAAGGGTTTAAATTTCGAAAATTTCGGCGAAATTTCGCCGAAATTTTCGATTTTGGGAGGGGTCGAAATCGAAATCAAGTTTTGTTAAATTTTCGGTATAATTTCGGCGAAATTTTTGAAATTTCGCCAGTGATCTGGTTTTGAAATGTTGGGTTTTTGGAGAGGAGGCTGGGTTGGAGAGAAAAAGAGGGTTTTGGGAGAAAAATGGGGCGGTGGAGGGAGCGCGGCAGGGAGGAGATCGAGGGAGAAGATGAGCGGGCGGTGGCAAGGGGGAGATCGGGGGAGAAAGAGGAGGGGCGGCGGCAAGGGGTGGCCGGGGGGCGCGGCAGGAGAGAGATCGAGGGAGAAAGAGAAGGGGGCGCGGCAGGGAGGCACGGCAGGGGGAACGGTAGGGGGCGCGGCAGGGGAGGCGTGGCAGGGGGGAGAAGGTGGTGATGGTGAGGTGGGTTGGTGATGGATTGGGGAGAGAGAGAGAGAGAGAGAGAGAGAGAGAGAGAGAGAGAGAGAGAGAGAGAGAAGAAAAAACACAGTGGAAGGTTTTGCTGGAGACTCGGGGGGAAAGGAAAGGAAAGGGAAGGAAGGAAAGAAAAAGAAGAAAAAAAAAAAAGAAAAAAAAAAAGGAAAAAAATAAAAAGAAGAAGAAAAAAATAAAAAGAAGGAAAGAAAAAAAGAAAAAAAAAGTAAGAAAGAGAAAAAAAATTAAAAGGTCTAGGGTTGATTGGGGTTTGGGGCTTTTAGACAATTGTAAAGAAAAAAAAAATAGTTTGGGTTTTTATTTGGCCTTTTTGGAGTTTCATTTAGTTGTTTTTAAACCTTAAATTTGTAAACGCTAATATATTTTTATATAAAAAATAATTTAAAATACTCTAAAGAGCCTAAATCCTAATATCATATACCATATCCTAGTTTGAGGTTTTTGGGCAATTGAAAAAAAAAATGATTTGAGATTTCGTTTGGCCGTTTTGGGGTTTCGTTTAATTGTTTTTAAACTCTAATACCTTTTTATATAAAAAATAATTAAAAATATCCTAAAGGGTCTAAACTCTAATATCTTATACGATATCTTAAATAATATAGAGTATAGATTATAAAGTATATAGAATTTAGTGTATATATTATAGAGTATAAAAAATATATTTATTTTATTTATTCATTATACTAATTTTATTTCACAGTATTTACCTTCAGCGCGCATTATATTTATCTTATATCACATGAAACTTACTATATAATTTGATTTCTTCAATGTTTTTTATCAATGTAGTAGATAATATGTTAAATAAACATATATTAAAGTTTCATTCAAAATTTCCGTATTTTGATAGTAATTTCCATCGTTTCCGTTTAATTTCTGTCGAAATTTAAAAATCTTCAAAATTTTCGTCGAAATTTCCTCGAAACCCGAAATTTTATTCCTTGGTTGCAGGAAATCGTGATTTGTTCTCCATCAGAATGTTACATAGTGGTCAAATAAGGAACATTGAATATGTGAATGGTAGTGTTGCCCACTTTGACTTTTGTGATAAGCACAAAATTTCCTTAATTGAGATTCATGCTATGGTGCATTATTCAAGATATGAGAATCAAACCATTACATGCTAGTATAGGCTGCAATGTCAAGGTATTAGTGGTGCATTAACCATGATTAAGACTGAACAAGATGTGTTCGATATGTGTGCACTTGTGGATTACAATGTGTATGAGATATAAATTATCTTAGAGCATAATATGGTACAACATGTGGTGAACGTAAACAATCAATATGGGTCTTCTAACAATGGGGTTGATCAGTGTGTTGGAGTTAATGATCAAACCATTGAGTTTGTGAATCAACCTTATCTAGTTTCTGAGGCAGTTACTCATGTGGAGTTTGATGATTTTAGCGGGCCTATTCATGCTGCAGAGGATGACACAATTGATGATGAAGGTTATAAAGAAAGTGACTCAAGTGAGAGGGATGACACAATTGATTGTGATGTTGTGGATGGTGAATGAGAAATGAATGGAGATGACCAAGACTTTGAGGCTAATGTTGACTATGCATTGGAGTGGGCTAGTTCAAACTCTAGGCCTAGTGTTGATTATATTCACGAGGAGGAAGTACCACAAATTGAGTTTAAGGATGATGACGATGATATGTGCTCTGATGAAGATTGTCGAAGTGCGCATGACTCTGATGAGGATGACGATAGAGAACAAGTTCACTACCTAGAATTCAAGCCTTATACAGACATGAAGAATCCCCAATTCAAGTTAGGCATGTTGTTTAATAACTGCATTGTATTTAGAAGAGCTTTGAAGCAGTATGCCATCATTAATGGGAAGAATATTACATTCTGGAAAAGTGAAAAGTATCGGTTGGGATGTTATTGTGATGGGGAGGAAGGTCAAGACGGTATCTGCCTATGGGAGATGTATGTGTCAAGGAAGAACAAGGTGAACAACACTTTACAAATTAAAGTGTTTAAGCCAGAGCATATGTGCTCAAGGATTCATAAGAACAAAAATGCTACAGTAGAGTGGTTGGTCATAATGTTTATTGATAGAGTTCAGTCTGACCCAAACATACCTCTTAAATCCATTATAGATGCTGCATCCGGTGAGTTTAATGTTGGAATATCAAGGACAAAAACATATAGAGCAAAGATGAAGGCACTTGAACTAATCCAAGGAAGCCAAAGAGAACAATATGGACTGTTGTGGGACTACTGTGGAGAATTGAGAAAAAAAAATCCTGGAACTACTTGTAAGATTTTGAGTGATGAAGCTAAGTTCCAAAGAATGTATGTGTGTTTGGGGGCTTGCAAGAATGGCTTTAAGGAAGGTTGTAGACCAATCATTGGTCTAGATGGATGTCATTTGAAGGGGGTTTGTGGGGGGTAGTTACTTACAACTGTGGGGATAGATGCTAACAATGAGACTTGGGTGGTGGCTTATGCAGTAGTTGAGATAGAAAATAAGGACTCATGGACTTGGTTTCTTGAGTTGTTGGTGGCTGACTTGGACATTGAGAATCAATTTGAATGGACCTTCATTTCAGATAAACAAAAGGGACTTCCAGGTTCTTTTGAGGCTACGGTCCCTAACAGTGAGCACAGGTTTTGTACTTGACACTTGTCACAAATTTTAGGAAAACACACAAGGGAAAGACTTTGAGTGACTTATTATGGAAAGCTGCCAAGTCCACTACAAGGGTTTTGGATGACAAAGCTTGGAAATGGCTTGCTGAGAAACCACCATCACAGTGGTCAAGGTCACACTTCACAACACATGTGAAGTGTGACATGATAATGAACAACTTATGTAAGGCTTTTAACCAAAACATCCTCCAGGCTAGGGATAAGCCAATTATCACGATGCTAGAAATGATTAGATGAGGAGGATCATGCTAAGGAGGGAGAAGATGAAGAAATGGCCTCATGCAGTCTGCCCTAAAATTTTCCATAAAATACAAGACAGAAAAGTGGAGGCTGCAGGATTGACAGCCATGTGGTCTGGAGGACCCTAGTTTCAGATTAATGGTGGTTATGGAGAGCAATATAAGGTGGACTTAGATTTACATACTTGTGGATGCAGAAAGTGGGACCTATCAGGTATTCCATGCAAACATGACATTACAGCCATACATTATAAAGGAGGTAAGCCGGTCGAGGAGTATGTTGATACATGGAATTTAAAGAAGACTTATATGAAAAGTTATGACAACTTGGTTTTGCCAATGAATGGTCAATCAATGTGGGAGAGATCTAGATTCACTCCATTGCAGCCTCCATCATACACAAGACAACCAGGAAGGCCAAGAAAGTTGAGGAAGAAATGCCCTGAGGAGACCATAAACAAGACCAACAAGACCAGACTTGGGAAAAAGGGAGTAGTCATGACTTGTAAAAATTGTGGGAAGACTGGACATAATACCAGGACATGTCATAGGAATTTGCCCCCAAAGCCTCCAGGGAAGAGGGGAAAACCAAAAAACGTGATTCAACAAACATACTAAGTGCAGCAGGAAGGTCAAAACAACCATGTAGTGATTCAGGTAATTTCACATCATGTCATAACTATATATTCTACTTTTACTCAAGGGGCATTAACCTCTATTGCAACCCCACCCACCTATAAGGACTCTTTGCGCAAGAATAATAGAGGCCCCAAGACTAGATATCAGGTAAACCACTTATTTAATAGATATTAAAGAATGAGTAGAAAAAAATAAATTCCAACCACAAATATTATAATACCAAGGCAATTTTGTGACATTATGATCTTATTGTAATATAGTTCATGATCAACAGTTTTTGTCCTATATCATATGGAAATTATAGCTTTTATTTCAATTTCTAGATGAGAAGTCTGCCATTTTTAGTGTTTCTACATGTGGAAGTGCAAATGAATATCTTTGATTAATAGTATGGAAAGATTTAGTCCATCTTTGATTTTGATTAATTAGTCTTGACCTAAGAATCTACATTTGTGGCAGGTAAGAGTTACATCATCTTCACATGTCAGAAATGACGGGGACGAAGCTTAGAGACTTCACTTATGGTTTTGATGGATGACAATGTGTTGTGAACTTGCTAAGGATTTTGTGAAAGCTGCAATTATTATTTTGTGAATTAATTGACACTAGAAATTGTGTTCCTGATGTAATTTGTGTTAGCTTTGGACTATATTTTGTATGTGATTTGGACACAAGTGTTAGGTATGATGCTGATGTGATAGGGTTCTTTAAGCATTAACCTCCAGGATTTAGGCAATATTATTGTTCAACTACTTTTCCTTAATTGTCAAGAATTACTTATTCTAAATTTTTCTTATAGATTATAATTCACAATTTATTTGCACATAAAATATACAGTTTATTTGTAAAGTGTGAATGACAAAAGGTGGAGTGAATGCCATAAGAGACGAAGAGAGACTAGAGAGAGTTACAAGAAGCAGTGCAAAGAGTTTGCTTAATGCATACATACAAAGAAGGTGCAAGTAGGTTTGCACATAGATACCATTGCAAATAAGGAAATTAATGGTTATCTTTGCGTATATAGCATTATACAATACAAATATTTACTGAAATCAATATTGAAGAAATAACATTATACCAAAGATTGCATTATCCCAAACCATTACAAAATACAAAATTACAGATTCACCATTTTTACAAAATATATACCCCATTCAAACCTAAAAAAACATGATACTTGAGTCAATTTCGATGGTTGATTACACAAAATAGAGAAGTTAAAATGCATCAACTTTCTAAAATTCAAGCTCCAGACATAAGCAAAAAGTCATTTAAAGTACGAAGTAGCCATAATTGCACATATAATCTGTTGTTGTCTGGTTGCTCTCTTCAGGTTAGCCTCCAAGTTACCCACCCTCCTCAATAACTTAGGAATCCTCATAACAAAGAAAAGGATCACACCAAACAAAACAGGCACAACCTCCAACTTTCTGCAAATCAAACAACCCACCACTCAAAATCACACTCTTTTATCAATCTCTGCACATAAACATGATTCCTATAACCACCAACTTAATTTCTCAAGGAGAATTAACCAAATAACCCAAAACCCAAATTCAAAGAAAAAAAGCAGATATTTCGAAATCCACTTACCCCATAGTCTAGGCAACCAAAAAATCTTCTATCATGATTCGCATTAACCCAAGAAACATCTCTTAGCACAACAACAAGTCAAGGTCACGATTTCCGCCACGAACAAAAAAAAAAAAAAAAAAAAAAAAGCAGAAGGCCAGGCGCTGGGGTTTTGAAATTTTTTGAATGTTGGGGATAATGGTCGTGAATTGTGGCTGATAAGAGATCTAGGAATCTATGAAGGTAGATGGACATGTGTCTGATATTGGGGGGAAGAGATGCTGAGCTGGGGCCACGTCATTAATTATGCCTAGTCATAATTTGCCATGATGGCGTTTAACCCCAGCCCTAACAGTTCATTTAACAGAAGTTAAATTTTCAATTTAGATATTAGTTTATGGATACATTTGAAAAATTTTATTGTTCGTGGACCCAATTGAAATACACCCAATAGTTGATAGGTAATTTTGAACTTGAGCCTAAAAGAAAGTTATCACTAAACCTCAAGTTAGTTGGTTATTTTTACTTGTGTATAGTAATCTAAGTGTGTGAGTCACAAAAAAGAAAAAAAAAAACTATGTATGTGAACTAAATGAGGAAATACATTCATAGTCAAGCTTAAACGACAATTAGATGTGATGTTTTATCTCATAAGACATCAATATTATTTATAATAAATTACCTATTTTTTATATATTGTATATTATTGTGTTTTCTATCTTATATGAGACTAATCTTATTCTTACTCAGGACATCAAGCCACTCAAGGTTGGTGGCTCAAGATTTTGGAGTTGGGCTACAACTTGAGGCTCAAGGCCCAATTATGGGCCGTAGGGGCAGCAATTCGGTCAGGTTTGAGGCAAAAAAAACATGTATGTTGAATTTAAATATCAAAAAACTCTTTTTTATATCAATTACTAAAATTTTATGTCATTCTAGTTTATGTACAAATTTTAAGTTTAGATACCCAAAAATTGACAAGGCATTCATTTGAGGCCAAAAACCTCGTCTAACGTTTGAACACTAGTTCTATGCTCACAATTTAATCCCCAAGCAATTGCAACTAATTTTTTTGTTTTTCATTAATATTTGAATTTTTAAGTTTTACAGTGGTCTCTAAACTTTAAGAGCCTAAATCTTAAGTTGTGATTGCATGACAATCACAAAAATGTGTGACCATTGAGTAGTCACAGAATATAAAAAAATAAAAAATAAAATAAGCGTTTGAATGCTTGTAAGAAAAACAGAAAAATACAAGTTAATTTTAGGATAAATTCAATTTAGACACATAACTATATAAGCTATTTCAACGGGGTTCATGAACTTTAAAATATTTCAAATATATACTCGATCTATTATCTAAATTGAAAAATGAATTTATGTCCATTGATTCGTTGAGAGATCAGTTTAGCTTTTGCTGACCGGGATTACTTGGCAATGTAGCGCTATCTCAGCAAACATTTTCCGCTCAATGAGCGACACATGCCCACAATTTAATAATAATAATAATAGAGAGAGAGAGATAGAGTTTTTGAGCCCGTGTCAGGGGTTAGATGGACCCGTGTCGCTCATTTCCTGCCAAATGAGCGACACGGGTCCACCTAACCCCTGACACGGGTCCACAAACTTATCATCCCTTTCTCTCTCATTGAACACAAGTGAGAGATTTATATTCGAATTTGGGAGAAAACGTTATGTTTTTAGGAAACTAAATGGTTAGGAGACTAAATGGTTAGGAAAGCGTTCGACGAGCGGGAAATAGGTGATGGATGTGTGAGCTCATGTCAAGTGGACATGTGTTGCTTATTTGGCGGGAAATGTATGCTGAGTTGGTGTCACGTCGCTAATTAATCCTAATTAGCAAAAGCCAAGCTGACATTTAACTGATCTCTCAATAAATTGATGGATGAAATTTTATTTTTCAATTTACATAATAAATCAGGTATATATTTGAAATATTTGAAAGTTCGTGGACCCCGTTGAAATAACACATATAGTTATGTGTCTAAATTGAATTTATGCCTTAATTTTAAGTAATGGTAGTGTTTGGGTTCAGATTCTAAGCACTATTAATTAGGCCCAACTAGTGGCCCATTATACTTGGGCCGTGGCCAAAGAACGATCCAACAGAAAAATACAAGTTAATTTTAAGTAATGGTGGTGTTTGGGTTCAGATTCTAAGCCCCATAATGTAAAGCTAGGCCCAACTAGTGGCCCATTATACTTGGGCTGTGGCCAACGAACGATCCAAAACTGTGTTTGCTGAAATGAATAGGCCCAGCCCACATCGCAACTACAAAAACGAATCCGCAGAACCCTACCCGCCTCACCACACCCACCCACCCACTATAAAACCAAGCAAACAAAGCCACTCGCAGTCTCATCGTCTAGGGCTTTAGCAGCCGCTCGGAGAGAGAAAACCTCAGAAACCCTAGAGAGAGAGAGAGAGTAGCTCAAAATGCCGGCTGGACATGGTCTTCGATCCCGAACCCGTGATTTGTTTTCGCGGGCGTTCAGGAAGAAGGGGTACATCCCACTCTCGACGTACCTGAAGACCTATAAGATCGGCGAGTACGTCGACGTCAAGGTCAATGGTGCCGTCCACAAGGGTATGCCCCACAAGTTCTACCATGGCCGTACCGGTCGCGTCTGGAACGTCACCAAGCGCGCCATCGGTGTCGAGATCAACAAGCAGGTAACTTGTTTCGTTTTTTTTTCTACAGTTTTTTTGTACTTTGGGGTTGTTTGAAAGGTGTTTGATGGTTTGCTTGTGTGAAAATGGTAGTCTGGATTTGTGGGTTCTTGTTGAAATTTAACTTTTGTTTTTTGCTTTGATTTGGGCTTCAGTGGTTAGTGACCTTTGAGCAAATTAGTATTATTTGGTGGAAATGGTTGTTTTTGATGTGTTTCTGGGACTTTAAAAGGGTTTCAAATGGTTTTAGCTGGACTTGTAGTTCGTTCTGCTAATTACACTTTTGATGTGTATATTATGCTATGTGGTTAGTTGTTGACTACACATTGTTTGAATACAAGTTTTTAGATAATAATAAAACATTGCAAGTGAGATGAAAAAAATTAAATATATGTTTTGAATAGCCTCAGATTCTATTTGGGAAATAATATCTGAAAGCTTTGTAGATCATATATAATTTATGCCTATGATCGGTGTGTGTTTTTTAATGGTTAAAATTGTTTTTTCTCCACTGAGTGTGAAATTTATTAATATTTTATCCTCTTATGGAGGTTAATAATTTAAATAAAATGTCTCACTAGTTTGAGTCATTGTTTATGAATGAATACCAAGTTTCATTTTCTGTTATAAATGCTGGTGTTAGTATTTTAAGTGGAATCGTTTGTGTGCTTCTGTGTTCAATTGTATTAGTGGTTATAGATGTATCTTTTCTATAAACTGGAAGCACTGGAGGCACTGTAGGCTACTCCTTTGGTCCTTTAGGTGAATCAAAGGGTGACTGTCCATTTGAGCACTGTCCCAAGTCTAGTGTTTTATTGTCTGATGCATTGAGGAATTCTGTTTAAGTTTTTATCCCCTAATTATGCATTATACAACCTACTTGTTTGTGATTGTTGTATGTTCTATGCTGCACTTGATTTTATTGATAGGTTTTCAAACTGTGTACTTCTATGTGAAATCAGGTGGGCAACAGGATTATCAAGAAGAGGATCCATGTTCGTGTGGAGCATGTTCAGCCTTCAAGGTGCACTGAGGAATTTCGCTTGAGGAAGATTAAGAATGACCAGCTGAAGGCTGATGCTAAGGATAAAGGTGAGGTCATTAGCACCAAGAGGCAGCCAAAGGGTCCTAAGCCAGGTTTCATGGTTGTTGAAGGTACAGTAATGGAAACTGTTACTCCCATTCCTTACGATGTCGTCAACGATCTCAAGGGGGGTTACTAGATCTACTTCTGGCCTTGGTCTATGTTGGTACTGGTTTAGTTTATTTGAACGTTTAGCTTTTTGTTTTATAAATTTTTGAGGGATGTTTATTTGCTGCTATGATGTTTAAGTACAATTTTGTGCGAATATGGAAATTGTCTTTGGAATTTACATATAATCTTTTTGATTATGCTTTAAAGTGTTGGTACTGGTTTAGTTTATTTGGACGTTTAGCTTTTTGTTTTATAAATTTTTGAGGGATGTTTATTTGCTGCTATGATGTTTAAGTACAATTTTGTGCGAATATGGAAATTGTCTTTGGAATTTACATATAATCTTTTTGATTATGCTTTAAAGTGTTGCTTGGTGATTGATTCCCTGTGCTGTTTACTGCTGGGTTTTGAGTTATTGGAAGGCGCAAGGGTGGGTTTTTAACGACACTGTTGATCTACTTGGAGCTTTGCAGGCTAACCTTTGCTATTATTTTACATTCAATTATCAGAATCTTCTTGATCTTAGATCAAACTTTCAAAGGCTAGTTGTATGTGTTGTTTCTTAATGTGTGTTCAGAACTAATCATCCTTGGTCTACCTTACAAGTTATTTTCAATTTAAAGAAATGTAATCTTGGCAGAAAATCAATCTAATTTTAATTATGTAATTCCCTAATTGGGCCCAAATAATTTTGTCAAGGATGATTTTTCAATAAACTATTAAATTGATAGTAATGACAATTAAATTGATGAAAAACGAACTAACTATTGCTTTAATGTGGTATTTTTTTTCTGCTTTGTGAGAAGTTGTTTAAGTCTGTATCTTCCTCTCAAAGATTAAGAGAAAAAATAACAAACGATTAAGTATATATCTATTTCTCTCCACTTTATTGGTTGTTGTAAGAGGTTCCAACTTTGAAATTTCAGTCTCTTTTCAAGACAACCAAAATGTTCATGAATTTTACAGTAACTTTATAAAATGTTCCAAAAAACTATGGAATCGTATTTAAACTATGAGAACCAAATTTACAATTTGGTCAATTTTCTATGAACACCCAATGGTGAATTGGTGATGATGTTTTCTACTAAGCAAATAATGTTTAATGTGACACCCGACGAATTTATAAGACAGAATCAACATTTGATCTACAAATGTAGGAGCCAGGAATTTACCATCGGTCACGGTTTAAGAAGCAGGTCGGTCAAGACCAAAGAAAAGAATATGTGCTCGTGGAAGCTTATGATTAGTACTGCACAAAGTTAGCTGGGCTTCCAACAAAGATACATTGATTTGAAAACACTTTTCAATCAATACCTTAGGTTTGTTGCTCATAGATATAACTTTCATCTTACTTCAGAGTTGGGGACAATAATTAGGATTTAGGGAAATACTACACTCACCAAATTTATTTATAGAAACGATAAATAAATATTTTATTAAGTAAAGTACTAACTTATACACGGACATTATTTGATAACAAATTTCGTGAATGAATTTGGACTACAATATATTTGTTATAACTATTGAAGTATTTTCGAAACTAATTGCTTTTTTTTTCTTGATAAATAAATATGTAGCTTATGTGCTCACCACGATGATAGAATACGTGTCACTCATCTATGATTGATAATACTCACCATCATATTTTTGTGGTGAGCAAAAATAGACTCGTCCACAGTTGTATTTCCTTTTGTTTTTGCTTTCACGTTTTTTAATTAGAATCTTGGCCATTGAGTGTAAGGACTCAGTGTATCTTACCATGATGAATGAAGAAGCTATGAAGAAGCTTTGAGTCGTGGTAAAAAAAAAAAAGCTTTGAGTCTTGACCACTGAGTATTACTGAAGAAGATGAAGACATCCTGCACACTCTACCCTATGATGCTCTTTCTTCTTGTCTCAGGTTGCTATCTTAGCACCACAACCCAATGATTTTCCATTTCTTTGGGATCTTATATATTCTTGTTTTTTTGCTGCCTACTTTATTCTCACACACACACTCACTCATATATGCGCCATGATATACATTCAATGGTTGGTGACCATGAAAATCCATGATCACCTGTTAGATCAAAATTCAATGGTTGGTATTAATTCTAAATGTAAAATGCTTAATTAGGATTTGAACCAAAATTGAAAACCAACTGTTGGATTTTGATCTAATAGTTGGTGACCATGGATTTTCATGATCAACTATGACCAAGTGATCAAAACTCTGTCAGGGTGGCTCATAGTCTTATAATTTTGCATAATTCTGCTGTTGCTTCTCCGCAGTGGTTCATGGTGGACCTGGAGTGAGGATCCCAGAGCACTCATGTCATAAGCTAATTGAGTCAAGCAAATGTGACCTGAAAAATTGCATTCATGAATGCTCCAAAGAACCATCTGGTGTGGGAGTCTGCAAAAGCACCACTTGTTTTTGCACATATTATTGTAAGGATCCACCAAAATAATGCATTTATACTCCTGCAATGTTGCTGTGACTTACAGGGGTTGTCTCCAGCTATATTATGGGTCATCATGAGGCTACTATGTACATTAGGGTCATAATATTAATCAAACACAAACATTTGGGAAATAGAATGACTGTTATTGTTTTTGGGAGCTTTTTATTCAACTTGGTGTTTCTGTTGTTCAGAGATTACTGAGCTAAAATATTTCGTGGATGCATTTAAATTCTCCTCTACTGATATTTTGCACCGACTTGCTAAAGATTGCTACCAGAGGCTGAGCCTAACCCATCAATTTGGGCAACAAGAGTTTTTAAAGGGTTGGGAATCTTGGGATCGAGTTGAGTTTATTTGAACCCGATCAAGATGAACTAAAAGTTCTCAACTTGAAATGAGTAGACATCTCAACCTACCCAGCACGGTCCATATAGAAAGCCTCTAATAGAAGACTTCTCATTACAATTTTCTGTTCTTCCAGTATGGAAAGCTACATTCTCACCACCTCCCTTAGAATTTTCCCTTGCAGAAGCCACCCACATTTTTACGGCAACTTTCATTTTTATGTCCAAGCTTCCCCAAGAAGTAGATTTAGTGGAGTCCCTCATTTTTACCTCAAACCATTCCCTATCCACACGTGTAATTAAGGTACCAATTCAATTCAATAAAGATACCAGCAAATTTCCCTTTAGTTTGTGCAACAGTCTGAGCAGTAACTATATCAGGCATCCATATCTGAATCCATAGAACAGCTCCCTTGTTTTCCCATTTCAATTTATTTACATTTGTTTTAAATGGTTACATTTATGTGCTGCAATTTCAAACACATAAATCTGTCCCACTTCACTACAATTTGGTTTTGGGAGGTGGTAACGGGAACACAGGACCAGTTTGACATAACATGTTTCAATCCATAGCTCAATACGAGAAACCACAAAGGAGAAAAATAACATTCAGCAATAACTATAGAGAAAAAAAAAAAAAAAACTACACAAGGAATAATAGCACTATAATTGAATAGAATACCTTCAACTTTCACTTGATTCAATCATGCAAAAGAATATATTTAAGTCAATTTCATTGAGCGAATAGTAAGATGAATATAAAAGCTGAGACAAACCAATTCACAACATATTAACTCAGAGCCTACAAAATTTTGGTGAACATCGACATTAGGAGCAAATTTGCACGACAATCATTTGTCTAGGAACACATAGATTATGTATAACCGAGCATGCAAAATCCCAGCTCCAACACATGTGCAAGTGGCCGCACAGCTTAAATACCATCCTGAACACAACCAATAATTAGCTGTTCTCATCTCCAAAACATTGTAAGCAAACTTGGATATGGCATATCTTCCAACTGAAAATGGCCAACTCGAAAAAACAACATTTATGTACCACAGCAAAAAAATAGGTCTGGTTATCTGAAAGGCATGAAAGATTAACCAAGGGATCACTACATATACAAGAGCATCCAGGTGTTATTTTTGTCAGATCACAAAATTATTAATGTAATGATTATTATGTTGACGCATGAATAATGGACAGACGACTGATCCAGAATCAAGGTTCTGCAGCAAAAGACTTGCAACAATGAACATCCATTTTATCAGCATAACATACAAATCAAAGAAGATCTTATAGTATCAGCATATGCCAAATAGATAGCCAAGCAGCCATCATCAGGGCCCCAACTGCTAATTCAATAGACGCTTGGATTTAATTTTATGCTAAAAAATAAAAAAATGGATGTTTACCCAAAACCTTTGTTTCAAAACATCTTTTCTCAATCACACATGCACCCTCTGGTATATATAGTACATAATACGAACAAGCTACCACTTCACAGCTAGAGCCATGAACTTGTGAAAATCTATATAAATTCAGAAAGAAAGGTCATAATTTTTGTGATTTAATATGCAGTCTTAAAACACCCTAAATAAATTAACCATAAACTTGTTACCATGTCTCATTTCTGTGGCTGCAAAGTTGAGACCAGCAGTCACAGTTTCATTAGTTTCGGCAGTTCATACTTGATATCCGCATCAGTGTTAAGGAATCACAGGTCCAACTTATGTGAAGCATCAGCTACAGGTAAATACCAGTTCAACTTCTACCATCACAGCAATTATAGACCCTTTCAGCTTCACAATGAATTACAGGTCCATCTCATGTGCAGCATCAGCTACAGACCCATTCAACTTGTATCCACCTTATAGACCATCACAGCAACTACCACCCCTTTCACAGCCAATTTTTTCAAGATTAATGAAAGACCAGAGACCATCAGGTCAAACATTAAAATCCTAAAGTATATAACACTTTTCAGAAACAAAGAGCCAAACCATATTTCTTACCAAAATGTATTTCATAGGGAGAAAATCATACTTCTAAAACCAGCATACTGCTGCAACCAGCTCACAGCAAAAACAATCATACTTCTAAAACCAGCATACTGCTGCAACCAGCATCACAGTCACGACCATCCATCTACGAATTAGAAACCGCATCAACGGCTACAAATCAACATCCTCCTTATTCTGGCCTCAATCACTCTTTTCACGAACAAAACTATAAAACCCAAGAAATAATTCATGATGAATCAGTCCTCCTATAAACTGGACCAGACAACTTAATAACCATACACTCGTAAATGAGCAAGAGTGCTAGTGCACAAATAAAAGTGAACAATAAAATTACACAAGAAGAATAAAAAGCAAAGGTAAAAACACACACTATGGAACTTACAACAGAATATCCTTTGTCAATACTGTAATACTAGCCTACAAACTACACAAGTCCATAAATTGCCAAACTGTCCAACCAAAATAAAGGATGCATAAGGTTCAGCATTATATAGTTGAACACTAAAAAAACCAGTCCTACCAAAACTAGCACTTAAAAATTCTGATAAAAAACAAGCACGATGATCAAGGATCCCTGACATCAGCTGAACAGCCAGAAGTACATAACTCAAGGTGCTTCCATGAATTTCCAATGCAACCAGAAACATCAATCCTGCAAAATAGGTTCAAGAGGTTACCAGTTCAATAACCTTCGACCCATACAGGAGAAAGTAGTCATTCTAGAAGCAACTAAAACTGAAGACATCAACTCACATCAACATCTAAATTTCGAGGGGATGGACTTCGGGATTCAGCAGGACGACCTCGTGGTGAAACACTTCGAGAAATGGGGGATCTATCACGACTACGTGCATCAGGGCTCGCACCGCGGCTCCTGCTCAGCGGGGAAAGGCTCTTACTAGGACTAGGGCTACGCCGAGCAGGAGAGGCACTGCAATACAGATCATTACAAATTAAAGAAAATCAAAAGGAAGAACTAGTATTTGATTAATACACATAATTTAAAGGATGATTAGCATAGCTTAAAACCTATCAATAGATCGACTTTGAGTTGGACTACGGCTCCGCCTCTCATCATCATAGCGCCCTCTTCCCCTGCTCCTGTAGTAAACAGGACTGGCACTGCGGCTCCTGCTTCGTCGACGATAGTCTCTGTCCCTCCCGTTGTATCTGTCACGGTCATACCTATCCCAACTCCTACTGCGACTTCTCCTCCTGTAGTCCCGGTCTCTGTAGTCATCTCGGTACCTGGCAGATTATAAATAGTACATATTACAGACTCACTTGTATACCACAACCTTATAAAATAACTCAGAAGATCACTAATGCAATTTTGGCATGAAGTAGCAAATTAAGTTCAAACTTTGTAAACTCCGCAAAAACAATTTTGGAGTTCATTAGAAACATATTTAATTGATCTTCACAGTTCCTGAGTTATTCACTCTCCATACAGTACATTTAAATTGGCAGTTAGATGCATGACATTACATTCTACCACATAATGCAGCATAGCTATAGGGGCAGCAACAGCTAGAGGTACCAATGCTTTCCAACTTATCTGGTCCTCATCCCTATCGAAGAAGGTGTTTTCACTTTCATTTTCCCTTTCTTGATGACAATAAAAAACAAACACCATTCTCTCACTTTTCCATTAAAGAAGATAAATTATTTTATCATACATAGTAAAATTGTTTTTTTTTTTTTTAAGAACAATAAAAGGAAATGGTAAAATAATAGGGTAACTATCCATCAAAAAGAAAGACCAAGGAAAGGGGACTAACCTTCTCCGAGGACTGCGACTTCTCGACCTGTGCCTTGATTTTGGTAGAGGTTCAGCAATCCTTCCTTTATGACTGAAATAAAAGATAAAAGATAAAAGATAAAAGATAAAAGATAGATGGAAGCCACACAATGAACAACATTTGCTTTTCAAGGTTCAATTTCATTATGAATTTAGTCAGACTACCAAGTTAACAACATAAAACAGCAACTTACAGTATATACATAATACCAGGATTAGAAATTTAGAATACACCCATTTAACAAAAATAGTCAATAAATAATGCAAGCACTAGGGTGGGGAAGAGAGAAACCTCATTAAGGATTCACTTTTAAGAAGCAACATATGCAGCAGTTGAGAATAATTTTCAACCAAATAGTAATAAAAGTAAACGGAAGACTGTACTAGAAGTTCATCGTTCACTTTTTTTTTATAGGAAACGAGAAACTTTCAATAAGGCAAACGGAATATAAACAAAGGTGGACTAGCAATCCACAAGAGAGAGAAATAAAAAATAAAAAAAATCTCAAGCTACATATAGTACATAGATCACTTGAAGTACATAAAGTACAAATCCAACCCAAAATAAGCTTCACCCATTAAGAATCCACTATATAAGAAACCAATAAAAGAAAAACTTACATTCTCTCTGCATTTGGCCCATATTTTGCAAACTGAACAGTTATCTCTCGACCATCAACAACTCTTCCTGAAAAATATTTAGAATGGTCAAGAGAATTGGCGAGCAGTGACAAGTAGAAAAAATAGGAAAAATAACCCAGTTAAAGAAAATAATAATAATAATAATAATAAACTAGTAAAATTTGCATACCATCGAGCCTTTCAACTGCTTTCTGTGCCTCATCTGCATATTTGTATCGCACAAAAGCAAACCCCCTAGATTCACCAGTCCTAAACAACAAGAGGAAGATAAACCCCCAAAATTCATTCTTAAAAAAGAAAAACAATTTTGTAAAACAAATTAAAAAAAAAAAGAGAAAATGGACATAAAATTCAAATTTTCAGTTCCTACAATTTCCTAGCCCTCCACTTTAAGAGAAGCTAAATCGCTCCTCCGCACATCTAAAGTGTCGAAAATCCATATCTTCTCAGCATCCATAAGAATAAGAAAAACATGATTAAAAGAAATTATATTACAAATAAGAACAATAACTCAAGGATTTTTATTTTCTTATATGATTTTATTCACAATCTCCTTTCAGACATATCAAGGGTATCCAATTTTCTCAGGAACCAAACAGGATACAGAGTTAAAAAGAAAAGAAAAAAAAGGCGCTATCTAAACAAACCTTCGGTCTCTGGGGATGAATATGTCAACAACCTTGCCGTACTTATCAAATAGCGGAAACAGATCATCAGCACTCGTACCTTTTTCAGATAAATAAATCAATCAACAAACAAATTACCACCATGAAATCCAAACAAGACAAAATGAAAAAAAAAATAAAAATAAAATAAGAGAGAGAGAGAGAGAGAATTTACGGAAGGTGATGTTGAGGACGAGGAGAGAGTATTTGTCAGCGATGTCCGGAGGACCAGACCTGCCAAAGTGAGACATGGTTTTTGTCGTTCTTGCTCGGTGAGAGAGAGAGAGAGAGAGAGAGAGAGAGAGATTGGGATTAGGGTTAGGGTTTGTGGTTGGTGCCTTGGTGAAGGTGGAGAGGTAGAAGGTTCCTGAAGTATCTGGGTTGGCAATAAATCCAGAGAAAAAGTAGAGGTCCGGAGTCTGGACTTTGGGTGGCGGTGATTGGATTTTTGGATTTCGGACCCAAACCCAAACCCGAGTTCGCGCTTTTTTCTTTATTATTGTTATTATTTTTTAAAACAAAGGCGCGCTTTTTTTGTAATATTATTTTTTAGGACAAATTACATAAAAGTAACTCAAATAACCACCCTATTTCACTTAAGTACCCCAATAAAAAAAAAGTTGCTCGTAGGTACCTCAATTACTGATTTTGCATATTTAGGTACCTCCGTCAACTATTCCGTCAGGAAAGCCATTAATTGTCCACGTGGCACACTAAAAAAATGTCACGTGGACAAACAAATAATAAAAAATGAAATAAACTTTAGAAAATGAAATAATTATTTTAAAAAACAAAAAAAATTAAAAACACAATAATTAAATTTAAAAAAAAACAAAAAAATAAAGAAAAAATGGAGCACTATTGCAGCACCCCTCCATCCGAGACCCACCCAACCCAGCTACCCACCCCTCCGACCCCAGCCACCTTGTCGCCGACCCCAACCANTTCTCTCTCTCTCTCTCTCTCTCTCTCTCTCTCTCTCTCTCTCTCTCTCTCTCTCTCTCTCTCTCTCTCTCTAAGTAGCAGTTTATAGCTACAACTTTGGTGACTGCTAGGGTTTAAGGGGCTCTGAGAGTTTGATTTCATGGCTTGGTGGCAAGGTTTTGATGAAACTCGTCTTCTCATTGCAGCTGATAACTTCTACTTTCGATTTTATGTTCCTCATTTTCAATTAATTTTTTTCTCGTTCCATTTTGAACATTCAAAATACAACCCTTTAAATCTTACTGTAACTGGACACGGCATCGAATGTCTGTTATCGCTTCGCCATCCCAAATATGATATTGCACATTTGAATTTTTGAGCAAAAATTTTGGTTATTTTTGCCCAAAGCCCATTTGGGTGTTGTACTGCAGAGGTTTGAGATTAGGATATCTCACTTGTTTTGTTTGCTTCTTTGACAGGAAACACTGCATGCTATCTTTTTGGCTGATGATGGGTCACTGGATTGGGTGGCCGACGCGGGGGAGGAGGGAGGAGGGCTCGGGGCTGGGGTTGTCTTGGGGTTTCAAGGAGAGAATAGAGTTAAGAGAACAGAGTCTATGGGTGGTGACTTTCCCTCTAAGCCAATGTCATTGTATGCCACAATATGGGATCGATCCAATTGGGCTACCAATGGAGGCAAATACAGAGTGAATTATAAGTATGCCTCGTATTTGGCCAAGTTCTCTGACCTTGTTCTACATGGCTGTGCAGTCGATCCAATTGAACAATTATCAAAGAAGTGCGATTACACCCAAAGTTCTGAATCTGTCCCTATTGGTGTTACAACACTACAAAGAATTAAAATGGAGGGTTTCAGGAAGAAGCACATGACATACTTCTATTGCTATGACAGAATTCGATACAAGTCTCCTCCTTCAGAGTGTGTGATTAATCCCCAAGAAGCCGAAAGACTTCGAGTGTTTGACCCTGTTACATTTGGAAAAGGGCGCCACTGCCATGATAAACATCACCACTGGAGCAGAGGAAGCCAGGCAGATGCTACTTCTATTTGAGAGGGCTGCAATAATTATTTTCTCACATGAGCACTATTTCCATTGGCATTCGAGTGATATAGCTGGGTTTGTTTGTCTGTGTATAGAGAGAGAGAAAGAGAGGAGAGAGGAGAGGGGCGGAGAAAGAAAGGGTGGGTGGCCAGGTGGGTCGGCGACGTGGTGGTTGGGGTTGGCGACAAGGTGGCTGGGGTCAGAGGGGTGGGGGGCTAGGTTCGGGGGGCCTGGGAGGGAGGGGTGGGAGGTGGAGGGAGGGGTGCTGCAACAGTGCTCCATTTTTTCTTTGTTTTTTTGTTTTTTTTTTTTAATTTAATTATTGTGTTTTTATTTATTTTTTGTTTTTTAAAATAATTATTTCATTTTTTATGATTTGTTTGTCCACGTGGCATTTTTTTAGTGTGCCACGTGGACAATTAACGGCTTCCCTGATGGAATAGTTGACGGAGGTACCTAAGTGTGCAAAATCAGTAATTGAGGTACCTACGAGCAACTTTTTTTTATTGGGGTACTCAAGTGAAATAGGGTGGTTAGTTGAGATACTTTTGTGTAATTTGCCTTATTTTTTATGAGACAAATGCGCGCAGAATTGCCTATTATTCTTTTTTTTTTTTCATAAGACAAACTCACCACTATCACTAATGGTGCAACATTATGGAGTACTTGTGTATAACCCATGTGGAAATTGTCACACCCAAAATGTCCATCGAGCCTCTAGTATACAAAGAAGGGAAAATTTTAGCTAAAGTATTCTAATTATACCTTATATTTATATTCAGGATATGAATTTTATTTTGTGTCAACTAAAGACTGAAACTTTCATTTTGTGTCAATTAAGGACTTTTTTTTTTTTAAGTTTTTATCTCAATTTTGGCCCGACATTAGATCCATCAATCTTTTACCAAATTCAGTAAAGGGTTTAAAGCTATGCATCTCCTCTTTACAACCATATAAAGATCACTCAAATCGGACCTCTACAACTCCATATAATCGGCCCTAAAGTAGGGAACTCGAAACTGTCTAATTTTCTAGATATTTTCTCAGAGGTCCGATTAGACAGTTTCAGATACCCTACTTTGGGACCAATTATTTGGAGTTGTAAATATCCGATTTGAGTGATCTTTTATGTGGTTGTAAAGAGGAGATGCATAGCTTTAAACCAAGTATAAGTTTGCTAAATTTGGTAGAGGTTTGATGTGTCAAATATTGAGCCAAAGTTGAAATAAAAATTAAAAAAAAAAAACATGGTCCTTAATTGACATAAAATGAAAATTTCAGCCCTCAGTTGACACAAAGTGAAATTCATATCCTGAATAAATATATGAAATATAGTTGGAGTCTTTTAGCTAAAATTTTCCCTATAAAAAATGCTAGCCAATTATTCATAACTAGTTTCTTGACACGCGTAGAGTTTGTGTCAATTGGTTGTACATTGAGTCTTAATAGTTTTATAATTTATCACTTTTTTCATGTTCTAAGGTGGTGGGGTGTTTTTTTCTTAATTTTTAATTTTCGTTTTACAACTATACTTTTATTTAGTATAATATTTTTATGTGACCCAGGTTGAAAATAATTAAGTTAACCCTTTATTTTTTTTTACTTTAAAAGAGATCGATAACGTAACACAATGCATATTGCATAAATTTAAAAAATGGAGCAGCTTTTTTTTTTTTTTTAGTAGTGACAATAGTGGGGATTGAAATGGGGAATTCGAATACAAGACCTTTAGTGCATGAGTACATGCCCTTAACCACTTGAGCTACAAGCCCTTGCAAAAAATAGAGTAGCTTGAAAAGATTGGTCAATTTAGACTAATCAGCTTATGCAATGTTTATTCCAAAATTATTTCTAAAATATTGCCATATTGGTTACTATATATATTCACGCTCCCGCTCACCTAAGTGACATATTTTGAGCAATTTTGAATACATGTTACATTTATTGGTTGGATCTAATACAAAGAGTGATTTATCCATTGAGGTGATTACACATTTAATTTAGAATAAATTAGCGTAAGATGCATGACAAACTTCCTATTTAACCTCTAGTACACTTATTTTTAAAATGTAACAATAAGATAACATTTGCAACCTCTAGGTCACTTAAATTATAATTTAGTTTAATTTCAGTTCGTTTTTTTTAGTTTTGTTCATTTTTAATTTTATTCTCTCAAATTCTCTTAGTTTTTTTGGCATATAAAACTTATATTTGTCCAAAGTATAGTGAAAATGTGTTTGCAGTCGCAGTTTTAGTTTTATAACTCACAATTTTCTACGCAGTTTTAGTTTATAATTTTAATTTGACGTTTGCTGAAGCTGTTTTGGGTAGGTTGGGCTTGTATTAGTTTCAGTTTTTAATTTTGAGTGGTTAAACTTGTGTTAGTTACAATTTTTATTTTGGATGGGTTGGGTTTGTGTTAGTTTCAATTTTTTATTGGGCTTTCTAGAAGGATTACCTGCGAGTTAAATTTGTGTGTTATATATGGTTGTTTTGGTTTTTAGCTTGTCAGCAGCTTGATATTAAGGCACTCTTTAATCTAATAGTGATTATCCAATATGTGCTCACAATTGCTCAAAATTGTCCCTTATGAGAACATTTATATATATATATATATTCATATGTGTTTCATGCTTATATGGTATTGTATCTATATATACTATATTCGAGTGGCTACCACATCACACTTTACACAATATGATATGTCTCGTCATGTGAAAAAAGAAAAGAAAAGAACATTAATCCCATGGTTATGTGTAGCTGACAAGTGAATTAATCCATATATATACATACATACATTTATATAGGCCAATCTTATGCAAACATCCTCACTGTTAATGGCCGTGGTGTTGTTTTTTGTATTTTTTATTTTTTATTTTTCCAAAACGTACCCATTTGGGACCTAATGTTTAGGTTGACCTCTTTTGGGTTTTAAGCTGAATTTCCATTGGTTGTGTCTCCTGCCTTTTTATTATTATTTTCTTCATAATTTGGGCAATTTTCTAGACCTTAATTTAGATATGTTTTTTTAATTAGGTTTCAATTACGTAACAATGTTATTTTATAATTCAAATGCTGTAATATAATTTGGTATGTATTAGTATACTTTCATGTATATATTATGTATTTATGTTCGGAACCACGGTGACTATTGTTGTAATCATACCTGAGGTGACTTAATTCGTTAATCCATTATGAAACTTAGGAGGACAAGGTCGATAGGGTTATAATTAAGAGAATCCATGGAAACGTAAAAGCCTGAGCAAGTACAGTCCTGCAACTAAATCAGCCATCGAGGGTTTGGAGAAAGTGATCGAGACTTGATATTGATGGTTTGAAAGCTGCGGAAATGGAGGGCTCTGAGGGTGATCATATCGTACAAAGTTCTTCTTAATTCGCATGCCTTGCTTACATCTTTCTCATAGAGATTGCATTGTCAAGTGGCTAGAGACCAATCACTTGTGTCCTGTGTGCTTTTATCATATATTATCAATTATTATTAAAGAATTGTAAAAATCAACATAAAGAAACGTACTATTTTCAATACATGCAAGGGAAATTACAATTCTAATACAAATGCAATTGGGATCGAGAATTAGTCAACATTAATTTGCGGTAGCTAGATAAAATTAATATAAGATTCAGAGCTGAGGGTCGATCCAATTGGAGTCCTGTTTTAACTTAAATGCAAATTCTTTTATCAATCAACATGTGTTTACATATCTACTTTTTATCATCGGTATAGTTTTTCAATTTGATTAGTGTTGCTTTCTTACCACTTGTCACTCGTTAATTCATAAACAAAAAGCTTATTGAAAGTTTGTTAATTTATTAATTCCAACAATTTAGTACAAGTCGATATTACTTTCTTACCACTTGTCACGTACTTTGTTTCAGCAACCATTTCCGTCGTGTCAAGTATCCATCTTTTTCTCCTTGTTGTGTTCTTCACTTATGTGTGTTTGGATTGGTCCAATTGTTGATGAATCAAAAAACTCTATTTTATTGCTTTCACATTTTATGTGTTGCTGCTGTGCCCTTGTCCAAGAATGGTGAGAAGTTGAAATGCGTTTATTAATGCCCAATGAATAATCGGATTTATACTTGTTTAGAGACATAAATTGTGGCATAAAAGCACATCTGTAATTGATCTAATCCCCTCAACTTGACCACAACAGTTTAATGTGAGATGAGATCTCTATGCTTCTTGCCAGTAACGTACTATAGAATATCATTTAGTAATGGTAAATATTCTAATGAAGATAAATGATACTGCATTTGATAAGCCTACATTTATTGATTAAACAGTTTTAGTTCGTGAAACAGTTTCAGTTTATGAAACATGAGTTTTAAATAAATTTTGAATGAAATTATGGTTCTGAAATATGATGAATCAAATTTGCAGGTAGAAACAGATCGAGACAGTGACGATGATCGTGTACTCGTCGTGCGTGAGGTGATCGGACGACGTTGTATTGTTGGCTACTTCTCTCATCTTAATGGCTTGTTGTATTGTTGTTTTTTTTATAAGGTTGTTGTGTTCTTTTTAGTGAAACGAAATTCAGTAAAGGTGTAATTGTTTTAGTAAATGTGTAATTGTTTTTTAATTAAGGTGTAATTGCATTTTAGTCAAGGTGTAATTGTTTCATCACTTAATTTAGTTTCAGTGAGTGAATTCATAACTGAATTCTTCAATTTAATGTAACTGAATTTCTGAAATTCAGTTTCAGTGTAATTAAATTCTTGAAATTCAGTTTTAGTGTAATGAAATTCAATTTCAGTGTTTGATTTTAGTTTTAGCGAAATATTGAGCTTTAGCAATAACTTTAATTTTAGAAAGAAAAAAAAAATTAGTTTTACTAGAATTCAGTTACAGTGACGTCAGCACGTATCAGTGTGCGTGTCAGAAGGGTAATTTAAGATTATAAATTATAGGGGGTTTTGAAAGAGTTTCTAGATTAGTGGGTGTTTAGGCAAATTTTTTTGGTGATTAGAGGGTTTAAAATTAGGCACTAATTGTTTTTCGACATTTTTAAAGTATTCGAATCAACATAGAACGGAAATTTAATTTAATTTGCTAGCTTGTTTATTTATCATGATTGCACTAGGTACATCAAACTCTTATAAATCATTTACAATCGAAGAAGCAATAACAATCATAAATAGTCCCAGCAGCAATATTGGCAATGCATTGGTGTCCAGCATCGTGGTGCGCATAAAGCTTGGGGCACATATCCTTGTTTCCAAAGCAACTACAAGATTATGAACTTTAAATAAGTGACACAAATAATACAATTTTAATCTTGAACCAGATAGAATGTTTTAATGAATTTATTGAAAATTTTAGTTCTTTTAAGAAAATCAAAAACGTCATTCCTATTTCAAAAAGGAAAAGGAGAGAATTAAAAATAAAAATAAATTTTGATAAATTAATTAAAGCACTTTTTTTTTTTTTTCCTAGTCCTACTCGGTTTAGGTCTATGTGGTCTATCCTATCTTATAAATACATACACATTCCATTGGCCATTTTGTTATCAATCGATCGATCATGTCATTACCCTATAGAGTAACCTATCGTGTAGGTGCGTTCCCAGCAACCTTACCCTTCCTCGAAGTCGACCATTCCCAGCATCAATCCGAGTCATGCGACGCCGTTCCGATCAATTTTAAGCTCTTCAACCGAATCCAACACACGTTTCAGCTCGCCGAAGATGATGATGATGGTGTTGCAGAAACAGTTTTTGAACAACTTGTAACTGAAGAAGCTTTTCTTGTCCCTCGCGGCCTTGTATCGAATATCAACACCTGCGCAACGTTCATGAATAACGTTCTTTCTAAGTTCTTGCATGTCCCAAAACATATGTGCCCTGTGATTTTGGGGGGATTATATGAGAAGGTGACCGAATTTGCAGCCCTAAAGGTGCCTATTCTTGTGGCTCTAGTAGACGTCACCACTTTGGAGTTTGGTAATCACATTTATGATATTGATCAAGTTGTTGATTTGGTTAGGACTACGAGGGAATCCATGGAAACGTACGAGGGTGAGTTTGTTCCGGCAACTAAATCGGGTTTGGAGAGAATGAGAGTTGATAATGATGGTTTGGAAGAAGCCGAAAGGGGAGATCAGTCGTGTGTTATTTGTATGGAGGGCTCTGATGGTAATATTGGTGATCAGCAAGTTCTTCTCTGCTTGCCTTGCTTACATTTTTATCATCAAGATTGCATTAATGTTAAGTGGCTAGAGAGCAGTCATGACTTCTGTCTGTTGTGCCGATACCCAATAATGTCTTAAACCATATATTAATTCTTCAATATGACTTCTGTCTGTTGTGCCAAGTTCAGTTCCGGATATATTAATATATTCTTCAATTTTTGAAGACTTGACACACACTCAACTCACCAATCAACCAAGCTAGCTAGCTAGCTAGCGGTATATGGCTTATCTATCTTTTTTAATTGCTTCTTCAATTTTCATCATTTTGCTTTCTTATGACATGTAACTCAAAAATTTGTTCTAATACAGAATTACAAAACTTCTCTTACATAAATTTAATATTCATCGTTGGTTTAGTTTAATATTTATTGACAAATATTTTTCTAGATACAACCAAGGAATAAAATTTCGTTTTTTAGAGGTAAGGAAATTTTAACAAGTATTCGTCCAAATTTCGTGAAGATTTCTCCGAAATTTACCGAAATTTGTCGAAATTTCGCTCATCACTTCTCTATCCGTCGATCTTCTCCTTCTCAAATAAACCCAGCAAACCTGTAAAAAACAGTCCAAAAACAACCAAAATAAACTCAGTCAACGGGGAGGGAGGGAGAAGAGATCGGGAAGGAGAGGAAGAAGAGGAGAAGGATGAAGGAGGAAAAAGAAAGAGATGCGCGCGACTGGGCTGGGAGAGAGAAATGAGAGGGAAGAAGATAGATGGGCTGGGAGCCTGGGACTAGTAGAGAGAGAAGAGTGTCGCGGCAGACGTAGAGAAAAGGGAAGAAAAGTCTAAGGTATAAGAAAGAAAGTGAAGGAAAGAAAAAGAAAAGAGAAAAAAAAAAAAAAAGATAAAGTTAGACACTTAGACTTAGACTTAGTACCCTTCAGATGCCAAAAGTTGGTGGCTACGTGTTAATCTACTAGAGGTGATATTGTTGAGTGTTGATCTTTAGTAGTTTGGCCAGCACATAGATTATGAATTTATGGGCTTATGGCCATATTTGGTCAACATTAATTTAAAAAACCTCTTCACCAACTAATTAGTAATTTCTTAAAATTATGAGACTAAATTAAAGATTAATTTAACAACACCCAGAAAATCAGATGCCAAAAACAAAAAATAATAGAAATTAATCTAAAAGTAACAAGAAAGAAAACCAGATTAATATAACTACTAAATGCTTGTACATTAATAAAAATATATAGTAACACAAACGAATAGTAATATTCCTTATTTTGGAAGGAAAAAAAAAGTTTGGGGTTTCGTTTAGCTCTTTTGAGGCTTCGTTTAGTTATTTTTAAATTCTAAACTCTAATATATTTTTATATAAAAAATAATTAAAAATACCCTAAAGAACCTAAACCCTAATATCTTATATCATATCATAAATAATATGAAGTATAGATTATAGAGTATATAG
Organism: Dryas drummondii; assembly: GCA_003254865.1. NCBI lineage: Eukaryota > Viridiplantae > Streptophyta > Magnoliopsida > Rosales > Rosaceae > Dryas > Dryas drummondii. The sequence continues at coordinate 2,195,186 of QANW01007568.1, read as the reverse complement.
AGTTTAGTATATAGATTACAGAGTATAAAGAATATTAGGGTATATAGAATATTAGGGTATATAGAGTATATAGGATTTAATGTATAGATTATAGAGTATAAAGAATATACTAATGTTATTTAACAGTATTTGCCTCCAGCGCGCATTATATTCATCTTATATAACATGAAACCTATTATATAATTAGGTTTCTTCAATTATTTTTTATAAATATAGTAAATAATATGTTAAATAAACATATAGGAAAGTTTCATTCAAAATTTCCGTCATTTATGTCTAATTTTTGTCGAAATTTAAAATTTCTCAAAATTTCCATCAAAATTTTTTCGAAATCCGAAATTTTACTCCTTAGTTACAACTTTTAGTCGCCTGGCTTGCATTAAAGAGGTTGTGCTTGAGCAATGGGTTGTGATCCCAACCTCTCTTGTCTTTGTTTTGAATTGGGAGAGACTTCCATGTCCTCTAGAATCTTATGGGGCGATGGGGTTCTGTAATTTATGGGGGTTTCTTTATTTTTATCTTGCTGTCTATCTGCTGGCTCTCCTCTGTTGAGTCCAGGCATAGTTGGCAGGTGTATTAATTAATTTCTTTCCTCTGGAGCTTTGCCAATGCAATTTTCAGAACCAAAAAAAAAAACTATCTTAAAACATAGTCTTTAGTTTTCTTACAAAATTTTGTCAGCACACGTCATAAATAAACATTTCTGTCCATTCTCCTTTTCAGCTAATTAAACAAATTCTTCAGTCCAAAATAATAAAATATTGAGCATAATGCCAATGCATAATTGCATAGCATTAATTACAAAACAAAATATTTCAAGATTTGGATCCTCTCCTATTCCTTAAATATCTCTTGTCACATGCATTCACAAATCAAACAAATGGCTAAAGTATATAATTAATAATAGAAATAAAAAATAAATAAAAAACCCGATTGACATGCACAAGGTGGGACTTGGGAGTGGGGTATTAGTTTATTATTGATTCTTCAAGTTTCCAGTATTTATTTTTTTAAGGCTTATTACTCAGCCTCTGTTGGGTTGGTTCCAAGAACGACCGAGCTTTTTGCCGACCTGTTGTATATGGAGAATTTTTTTTTTTTTTTTTCTATTTCTATTTGTTGTATGCCTCGTAATTGTAATATTGTTGCTCACCATTTAACACAGTTGGTTTGGCAAGTGATGATACCTCAAATTTGGATGGAAGAAGGTTAGATTGGCTTCAATCTCACCATTTAGCACAGTTAGTTTGTAATTTAGATGCATCTAGCTTCTTGATCCAATTGAATAAATTGGCAAGTTGCCTTGATAAAATAAAAAATAAAAAAAGGCTTGCAAAAAGCTTGCAAATTTGTTTTTCACTCCCTACATAATCATTGTAATTCAATTCTCAAAAAAATAGAAAAAAAAAATCATTGTAATTCAAATCTCAAAAAAATAGAAAAAAAATCATTGTAATTCAAAACTTTGGAAGTTCTTTTTACTTAAATGTTATATTTATCATTGGTCTTATTTAGTATTTGTTGACAAATATTTTCTAAAACCACCATATGTAAAAAAGCGTGTATAAATTTGCTCATAAATACTATCTAACAACGTAGTTGTTAGTCTCCTAAAACTTTGTGAGCATCGGTCACACGACTCACACATGTGTGAATAATTGTTAATTAATGCATAAAACTCACACCAATCATAGGTTGTTAACTAGCTATGGGCGGGCATGGCTGTGATATGGTAGAAAAATAAACGTATTTATACGCATTAATTCCTCTTATGAACTAATTAAAAAACTCTTTAAAAAAAAATATTAAGTAGTAACTAGTAAGTACTAAGGATTGAACAAGAGCATGTATAATACCAATTCAGCCTATATATGCAAGATCTTGGCTCGGCAAGGCCCACGACCTGCAACCCATTTGTGTTCGTGTAGTGCATTAAACGGCTAATTATTATTAGCGTGACGCTATTTAGACCTAATTTTTTTATGTATAGCTCAACACATTTTCTAGACACATTTATTAGTATATAACAAGTTTTTCCAAATTACTCTTCCTGAAACTCAACATCACATCTAACTTATTTTACTTTTTATACCTAACATAAACATGCACCCAATTAACTCATCTCCACCACCACCAAAACGTGAGATCCAATTGCACCACCACCGAATTAACACTACCAATAATGACCACCACCACCATGAAATAAATATCACACCCAGTTAGAAATTGACATTAGAAACTCTTGAAGGCCTCTTTCGCATCAGTGCTCCTTAGAAAGGAAACCCAAGCACAAAAATTGTTGTAGAACATCTCAGTTTCCTTTTCATCCAATTCTCCAAATCTACCATATATTTTGAGAAGATCAGCTTTAGTAGGCAGGGACGATCCTGGGCCAAATGTAACAAAAAGGGATGCAGGTGAAGCTTTTTCATCTATCTTCCTTAAACTTTGTCTTCAAATCCGGTAGCATACTTTAATTTTCGCCTACCTCGCTTTGAACTTGGTGTCTCAATAGCTTGCTCTTAATTGTTCTTGATGTTCTTCTGCCCAAATTCACCTCCAGGGAGATGTCATGTTGGGGCCTTTCCCCAATGACCCAAGTTTTGAATCCAAATTCTTTATCTTTTTATAAGGTTGGCGGTTCTTGTAAAGTTTGTAGCTGGAGCCATTGCGATAAATTGAGTCTCTAAATATGGACATAAAATCCCAGACAACCTCAAAGGACTTCCTTTTGATTCAACATGATGGATTAACAACTACATAGCAGACTTCATATAACACTTTCACTAGTTAACTCTTTAATAGTTAATTTACATTAAAATAAAATTGAAAATTAACATTTCATTAAATTGTTGGGGCTATTGATAAAAAAAATTGGGTTCAAATAGCAACACCCTTATTATTATTATTATTATTATTTTTTTTTTTTTTTAAAGAGTTAGAAGCTTACTTAACACTTTTTTGCTTGTAAATTTGATTCTTTTTGTTGAAAAGTTTTTTAAGAAAGAAAAAAATGTTAAATAGGCCATGCTTAGTTCGAGCTCATTTCATGCTCGTACTTGTGCGATGTCGTGTTCACTTTAAATGTGTTGGTTTGTGCTTGTGTCCGTGCTCGTGCCAACTTGGCTCATTTGACATATCTAATTCCAACACTTTTAGCTTTTGAACGCTCAACAATTCTTAAAATATGACCTAGTTGTTCAATTTTTCGAGAACTTGAACTATTTTATATATGGTTTCTCTAATTTCGACTTACTTATAAATGATACTTTGTAATTAACCTAAATTGGGAGTTTTAGGTGTAGGGGTATGACACACATTCAACTCATCAATCAACATAACTAATGATTTATGATTTATCTATCTGTTTTAATTGGTTCTTCGATACAATTTTCTCTTTTTAAGGCCAATTACTCATTAAGACATAAACAAAATCTTGAAATTTTATTCCTCACTTCCTACTTAATCATTATAATTAAGAACTTTAGAAATGTTTTCAACATAAATTTTATTTTCATTTATTTTTTAATAGTTATTGACGAATATTTTCATAAATACAAATTTGAATTAAAAGATCATAAATATGCTAAAGGACATAGTAAAAACTTTGTCAACATCGGTCACATACATGTGCGTGAATATTTATGAATTATTGATTAATGTGAAACTCACAATAATCAATGGTTGTTTACAATTAGGCCCCGTTCGGTTCTAGATTGAAAACTTGAGAATGCGGAAAATTATTTCATTTCTATATTTAGTAAGTGCAAGTTTGGAAAAACAATTCCTAGGTCATGGGTAAGTGATGTCCCAAAATGGGGGAAATGAACCCTCCTACTAGCTTGAGTTTGATTTTTCCTTCGGAAAACATTAATGATAGTTTTTCAAGACCATAATATCCCTTTTAATAATTGAAAATACCAATTATGTCCATAATAATTTGTTGACATTTTTTATTACTTAATATATATAAATAAATAGAGGTATAACTTGAAAATTAAACTATTTTTGTTTCCTATCTATATACAAATCAAACATAAAAAAGGAAATAAAAATATTTATGCGCATTTTTCTTAGAAACAAATTAAACAAACTCTTACATGCATAATGTGGAGTACCAATGATTAAACAAGAACATAGTGCCAATCCATGACATTAACCACATACCATCATGTATTCATGTTGCAACTCACATGGTTCAAGTCTTCAAGAAAACAATATCAAAATAAATATAAAATTATTCCAATTGGTTTTTCAAATTTCCAATATTATCAATTTTCCCAAAAGTGGAAAAACACAAACACAAAACACACAGATATTAAAAAAAGAAAAAAAAAAAACATGAAATAGAGAGAAGGAGAAACCAAAACCAAAGTCGTAGAGTTAGAGAGAGAGAGAGAGTCGTATGGTATAAAAAAAAAGAGGCAGAGCCACCACTTCTCTTCTCGTCCTCTGTGTGTCCCCCAATTCATAAAAAATGGAGCCAACAAGATTATCACTTTCACTTCCTCTGTAAAACCCTAATTGTCGATCCCCCTTTCTATTCTCTCTCTCCCCCTCTAAAAAGAACCCAACTTTCTTTCTCTGTCTCTGTCTCTACAACCTTCGATCCCTCTCCGCTAATCGATCCACTTCAATCACTTCTTAAGCGCACAGGAAGAAGACCCTTTTCGTCTTTTCTTTGCCGCAGAACCCGAAATTTCCCAGTCCAAAGCTCTCGATCTAGGTCGTCGATTTCGGAGACTAATTTTTAGGGTTTTGGCTTTTTGGGTCCGTCAAGGCTGGCGGGCATTCGGGTCAAGTAAATGGCGGATCCGCCAGGTATCCGCCGACTAAGACGTACGTGTGATTCCTCTGAAGTAGAAGAAGGTCTTGGACTTGGAGTTCTTGTTTGTGCTTTTCGTCGATTAGGTAATAAGAGAGGGTTACGTTGCTGCTGTCACCAAGATTTCTGCTGCTGCCTGTTAGAGTGAGGAACGAAAACGAAGCATGCTGAGCGTGCTACGCGTGCACCTCCCTTCGGATATTCCCATTGTAGGCTGCGAGCTCACGCCCTACGTGCTCCTGCGCCGCCCTGACAAGACCGTCACCACCGACGATGTGCCCGAGTCGGCCCCTCTCGACGGCCACTTCTTGAGGTACAAGTGGTAAGTGCCAATTCCTCAACTCAAATTTAACTTTTTGTTTTTGTTTCTGCTTAATTGGGTTTTTTTTTTGTTGCTTTTGATTTCGAGTGTTTTTGGGGGTTTGAGCTTTGTTTTGGGGGTTCTGGATGGTTTGGGGTTCTTTTTTTGACACGGGTTTTGGTAAAGATATGAACTGTAATTGGGTCAATAGGGAAAGTCTTCTGGGTATTTTGAATTGATGTTTAACTGTAGTTTACATGTGTTTATTGCCTGTATATTTTCTTGGGTTTCTTTATGATATCATAGTACTTTGGTTTAGGGTATCTTTTTCCAAAAAAAAGGTTTCTGGGATATCTATGTGGTGTTGTGTATGTTTCGTTTTACATCCATGAGTGTTCAATTTCCTTTTTTGAATTTGAATACCATCTTTTTCATTGTTGCAGTATTAATTTCCTTGAATTGTGCAATTGAATTCTAATAATTGAGTGATCACAATACCATCTTTTACTTTCACATAAAAAGTTAAATGATTTGTCACCGACGTCATTTCAGTCATCTGACACATTGCACACAAGCCAAGTTGTGTAATGAGTTAGTCCTTGCAATCATAGAATAGTTTGTTAAAGTAAGAATATTATAGGAGAGCAATGAATGTAGCAACAGCTGTAACTCTGCTAAACGTCAAATTCTCTAACATACCTAAGAATTTATAGGAGATTGATGAATGTTGCAACAGCTGTAACTCTGCTAAACGTCAAATTGTCGAACATACGTAAGAATTTATGGTAGAGTGATGAATGTTGTAACAGCTGTAACTCCGCTAGACGTCAAATTGTCGAACATACGTAAGAATTTATAGTAAAGCAATGAATATTGCAACAGCTGTAACACTGCTAGACGTCAAATTGTTGAACATACATCAGAATTAATAGGAGAGCGATCAATATTGCAACACCTGTAACACTGCTAAACGCCAAATTGTCAAACGTATGTTCGGAGCATATATTCCTCCAATGGTATGTATTAAAGATATGTTTAAAGCATTCATTGTGCTGCTGACTTGTGATGAAAACCTTACTACTAGTGGGCCTTATGATTTCAGTGGTAGAGCACTTACCCTCACACCTATGTTCATAGTTCAATCCTTGCCCGCCCCTTCCCTAACTTTTGACATCCTCTTAATTTTGATGCCATATTGTTTTGTGGGTTTCTTTAAAAACTAACTCGTTTACGTAGGCTCATTAGAAAACTAACCTTAAAAATAATTAGAAACTAACATGTTTTGGGCTATGTGAAGACCTTGCCATAGTCAAGAGCGAATCGAGAGTCAGGATGTGGATTGAGATGAGGATACAAAATATCAACTCACATATCAATTTCATTTTGGTCTTTTCAAGTCCACAGGTTATTGGTTTAAAAAAGAACCAAAACATGTTAATTTTCAAATTTTTTTGAAAAGGGTTAGCTTTGCAATGGGTGTATATGAACGAGTTATTTTACAAAAAAAACCCTTGTTTTTTTCTCATCTGATGTATATTTAACCTGAATTCTCATACACCAAATATACTATTTCCGGTACAAACCCATTAGAGGTTGTTCTTTGAGCCTCTTTTTTTTTTTTTAATATTGAGTTGGAAATGAGTCATGTCAGGAGCTAGTCAAACTCTTTTTCTTTCCCTGTCATTGAGGGGAAAAAATGTTACCTACTTACTTCAGTGTTGGTGGTGTAATCACCTGTCCTTATATTGTTAAATATATGCCTTATCTGTCACTAAGGCCCTCAAATACTTCTTTACTACATTTAGTTTAAATGCACTGTTTTTCTTATGCAGATCTGTTTCGTGTGCTTCATTGTTTTCAGTTTTGTTTTAATTCCATAAGCATCATCAGTTTTTAATTCTATACCTTGTGATAGGTTAGGTATAATTGTGTATTTATATTTATTATTTTTATTTTGTTAATTGATTCCTCTCCGTACTGTTAATAGATGCTTCTGGAATAAAATTGGAGTACTTCAACTTGGAACTATTTTTTATGGATGTTGGTGCATGCAGTTGGAATTACTACTATTGTATACTCGTAGCAAATTTTGGCGGTTTAAGTATCAGGATTAGCACATTTTAGTGGCTTAAATTATATCCAGTTTTTGTTTGTCTTATGTAATTAATGAGGCCAGATTCTATCATTAAATGATAAGATTTTGGATATTTAATTTGCGCCTGGTAGGGGATGTTAATAGTTGATCGGATTAGCACATTTCAGAGGTTTGAAGTACCAGGCTTAGATTTATCTATATTTTTTTCCTTCTGTGATGCAATTAATGAGGTGAGATTCTCGTCATTAGATAAAATATTGGGTATTTAATTTGCATTTGATAGTGCACCTAGTCATAATAGGTGATCTCTTGTCATGATGCCCTTTGTTTCTTGTGCGAAAAATTGAAGACGAAGATAATTTATTGTTGGTTTCCACGTATGTATGCCAATATTTTGTGTGTGTTGGGGAAGAAGAGAGGGGGGGGGGGGAGTTTGGGGTTTAGCTTTATAGTGCAGCAAATTTGATTAGGGACATTATACTTAGGTTCCAACATATCACTTCTCTACTATGTTGTTTAGTCATAATTAATAGCTTCCAAAGTTGAATACACAAAATGTTATTTTCCTGATATATAGTTGTTCTTATAATCATTTCCATCTATTGAGGGATGGAAGCTAGGGGATAGCGAGTTCAACAAGGTGATTGGTGTTGAAGCTTCAAATGGATTAAATATGGACGGTTTATTCCTTGATTCAAACATCCCTAATATGGACTAGCAGAGGGGCAAGTAAAGCTGATGGGAAATGTTAAACTATATAGAACAAGATGCTATCTAAATTGTCTGACTAATTCCCTTACTCTCTGTGATGCAAGAAATGAACATCTTTTGTCATCTGCAAAAACCAATATTTGAATTTTATGCAAATTCTGTATATTTTTGTGTCAAGATTGTTGGTAAATATGACAGAATGCTTTTTAGTTTGTGTAGTTTTGAATTTTTTTTCATAATGGTGAATTATGTAATGTCTTAATGTTATAGGAATAGGTTTTTCTTGCTAGATGACTATATTCTTCTCTTGATGGTTATAGTTTTTTTTTCATTGATGGTTGATGTGATTTATACTGATCCATTCTTGGTCTTGCTTGTAGGTATCGTATTCAAAGTGATAGAAAGGTTGCAATCTGTAGTGTACATCCATCTGAGCAGGCTACATTGCAGTGCCTAGGTTGTGTTAAGGCCAAAATACCTGTTGCCAAAAGTTATCACTGTTCTCCCAAGTGCTTCTCAGATGCTTGGCAGCATCATCGTGTTTTGCATGACCGTGCTGCTAGTGCTGTAAATGAAAACGGAAATGAGGAAGAAGAGGTGTTTGGGCGCTTCAACAGCTCAGGATCTGGGGTTGTCAACACTAGCTTATCTGGTTCTGTGTCAAGCACTAGTTTGACAAATGGTTCAGCACCTTTATATCCTGCAGCTGTTACACAAAGGAGTGGTGGTGAAACGTGGTTTGAAGTAGGGCGCTCTAAAACATATACACCAACAGCTGATGATATCGGGCATGTTCTTAAGTTTGAGTGTGTTGTAGTTGATGCTGAATCAAAGGTACCTGTGGGACATGTCAATACCATATTAACTTCTCGTGTCATTCCAGCACCCTCTCCAAGTCCACGCCATTTGATTCCTGTCAATGGAGTTGATGTGATGGGGCATTTAGATTCAGATGGCCGTATTTCATCTTCTGGAACTTTTACTGTGCTTTCATACAACATTTTGTCTGATGTGTATGCCACTAGTGAATCATACAGTTACTGCCCTTCATGGGCACTTTCTTGGCCATACCGCAGACAAAATTTGTTGCGGGAAATTGTTGGTTATCGTGCTGATATTGTTTGTCTTCAGGAGGTATACATCATCACTTTCTCCTGTTGTTTCCTGAATTTTTTTATTGTTTTGAAACTGATAACTGGAGCAGTAGTAGCATGGTCTGAAAAACGCAGGCCTAGAATTTTTTATTTCTTGTTTTATTGATCAAAATTAGGTATTCCCAAAGATGATTTCAGGTTTGAAATACTGGCTAAATTTAAGAAATCTAACAACAATGCAAATAACTATACAGATCTTATTTTAGTTATCTAGCCATTTTGGAATGCAGGCATGTCAACTAGATATTTGGAAGTAATGAACGTTGCATCTCATATCATTCATTTCAATGTAATGTTTGAAGTAGTTATGCATTGTGCCTTTAATATGAACTGTTAATGGCACTCTCAGGTTCAAAGTGATCATTTCGAGGAATTTTTTGCCCCTGAGCTGGATAAACATGGTTATCAAGCGCTATACAAGAGAAAAACAAATGAGGTCTCGTAGCTCATCCTTTTTATTTATTATAGATTTAATAAACTTTTCATTCATTATGGTCATAGCTCCTGAATTTCTTCTTGCCATTTATTTATATTCTCTGGTTTCAGGTTTACAGTGGGAACACGCAAACAATTGATGGTTGTGCAACATTTTTCCGCAGAGACAGATTTTCACATGTCAAAAAATACGAGGTTTGGAGAGAGATAGAGAGGAGCACATGAATTGTAGTTTTATTTGGTTCTTTTGTGAAGGAATTTGTGCTTGTATGCAGGTTGAATTCAATAAGGCTGCTCAGTCTTTGACTGATGCCATGATTCCAAGTAATCAGAAGAAAAGTGCTTTAAACCGATTAGTTAAGGTGGATTTGTTATTTATGATTCTTTCTGGGTTGAACCTGATCTTTTGCGGTTGATGTTGGTCTATGATACTCATGCCTAGATCTCAATGTGTCCATAGGATAATGTTGCGCTCATAGTGGTTCTGGAAGCAAAATTTAGCAATCAGGGAGCTGATAATCCTGGGAAACGGCAACTTCTTTGTGTGGTATGATATGCATGTTGTATTGTTATTACTGCTGCATGTGGTGATATTTACATGGCCTTGTATGTTGAACTTGTTTTTATTCGTTGGGCTCTGTTTTCTTTTCAACTGCCCATATGCCAATGCACAGACATCTTTCATGGCATCTTTTGTAATCACATTTTTTTCATGGTATGGAGTACAGGCAAATACACATGTAAATGTCCACCAAGAACTAAAGGATGTCAAACTCTGGCAGGTAACTTATATTTATTAGGTCTTTTATATGTAGCATTGTGGTTGTATATATATTTTCAAGATGACATTCAATTGTGTTTTCTTGTCTCTTATCAGGTTCATACTCTCTTAAAAGGATTAGAAAAAATAGCTGCTAGTGCAGATATTCCAATGCTGGTGTGTGGGGATTTTAATTCAATTCCTGGAAGGTCTGTTCATTGTTACTGATGATTTTAGCTGGAATTGAAAATTTATTACCGGTATGTTGCTTGCTTAAGGTACTGCTGAACTTTGTTGCAGTGCTCCTCATACACTTCTTGCTATGGGGAAGGTAGATCCATCACATCCAGATTTACAAGTAGACCCTCTTAATATATTGCGCCCTCTCAGCAAGCTGATACATCAACTTCCACTGGTAATATATTCCTTTGAAATGTATTGGTTTCTTGAGCATTCTTAAAGTTTATCTTTCTTTCCCCTTGTTACCAAAAGATTGTGGTTAAAAGGGAAGAGTACATAGGAGAGAGAGAGAGAGAGAGAGAGAGAGAGAGAGAGAGAGAGAGAGAGAGAGAGAGAGAGAGAGAGGGTATGCATGTTTTTGGTTTCCAGGTCTTGTGCTGGTTGTGACACAATTACTATTGCAACTCATAGGTAAGTGCATATTCATCCTTTGCGAGGCTGGGAGTTGGTCTTGGTTTGGAGCAGCAAAGGAGGAGAATGGACCCCACAACAAATGAACCGTTATTTACAAATTGCACTAGAGATTTTATTGGTACCCTAGATTACATATTTTACACTGGTGAGTTTATCCTTAAAAAATCTGTTAGATCTGTTCATTTTTATGCCTCTCTTTGATAGATCAATGATGCATAAGGCTATTTAATGTGTGGTTTCAGCGGACTCTTTAACGGTGGAGTCCTTGTTGGAGCTCTTGGATGAGGAAAGCTTAAGGAAAGACACAGCTCTTCCTTCTCCAGAGTGGTCATCAGATCACATTGCACTTCTAGCTGAGTTTCGCTGCAAGCCTAGAATTAGACGTTGACACATTCAGGTAGGTTTTGTAATCATTATTGTTTGTCTGATTAAAGAAGAAAATTTTGTATGCTTTCTTGTATTTGGTCTTGGTTGAAATGTTTGTTTGTTGCTAAAGCTTGAATCGTTTGTTTGGCTAAATGGTTTTTTTTTCCTATTGTCATTTACTAGTCATGTTTTGTTCAGATATAAATATATAATATTGATTACATAGCCTGAGCATGTCTATTTGTTTATTACTTGTGGGACCCTTTTCAGGTCCAGTCTATGGGAGTCTTTAGGGAAATTTTTGGCATGGGGGAGATCAGATGCACTGATGAAATGTATCCAATTTTTAAGACAAACTAACAAAGACACATTTGACCGTGGGGGCTAGGATACTTCAATTAAATTTATGATTGTACCACCAAAACAAGTTTCATAGTATGACATCTACTTAGTCGATAATGGGCTAATGGAAACCCTTGTACTATAGGGGAACCTCTGAATGTGAAATATCATACATTATTGCTAAGAGACTTGTGCTTTCTTTGCAAAATTGAATGCATAAAATTCATGTGTGATGGATCATGGATTGCACTATGTGGTTATTGTATTGATGGAAATCTGAATGCTTGTAGGAAAGGTCGGTTCCGGAGACATCCAAGAAAAAAGGCTGAGAGAAGCCGGTTGGATGAAGTTAAGTTATTGTAAGAATGGTAGATCATTCCCCCTGTTCTTTCCAGGTATCCTTGATATGGGATCCTTGCTATGATCTGCTTTGTATTATGCCACCTTTGTCTTTATAGAAAAGCTATTATGATGATGCCTTGCTCAATTGCCCATCTCGTTTTTGCCAATAGAATTTCTTAGAGATGCTCACGGGCTCATTATATCTTTAGTCAAAATCCTGTACTCTAATTCCTGAAAGGCAAGTGGTTAGTGGCCTGCAATTGTATGCCCCATTTCTCTTTTTCTTTTTCTGTTTATTATTATTTTTTTTCCTTTTTTAACCTTGGGTTCTCCATGTTCCCCAGGATTTGGTCACAGCGCCATTTCCCCTTTTTCTTTTAGATTTTGGTCAAGGAAACAAAGGATGAGGAATAAGATTTTCATTTTTCGGGTTCCCTTTTACTTTAAAACAGCTCGGCTTATCTGCAATAGAAGTGCATTGATTTCCAATTCAGTATAAATGATGTAGATAGCCATGGAGTAGGATGTTTGAGGGTTACATTAGTTCTCTCTCTCTCTCTCTCTCTCTCTCTCTCTCTCTCTCTCTCTCTGTCTCAGTTTTCTTTTTCAAGCAAATTATTACGCCAAGTTTTTCAGAAGGTCAAATTATGATTTGTCCGCTAACACATACATGCCCAAGATCCATGTACAAAGAAACAAGCTGGACTGGTAAACTGTGGGTGAATACAATTTGTATTAAAGACAATAGCATTAACAAAGAGCATCAAGAGTTCGTTGATTGAGTATTTTATCAAATCAAACTGAAGGGTAACTTCGAAATTAGGTACAAGTGCCAATCTTTAATTTTAATCTGGGCTCTCACTATAATATAATGGGCAGGCTGTACAACTGTCCACAATCCTATGGTCGCATGACATGTGTCCTAATAACGGAATTTTTACTTTACACAGTATTTGAAACACAGGAGAAAGTTGATAGTTGATCCTCATCCTCTTATTAATATAAGATAATCTTGTTAGAGTCAAGTGCTGTAGCAAAGATCAATCTAGTAAAGGGGATTCAAACTTGGAATTGCTCCATTTTATCTGGAAAGATCAAAAACTAGTTGGTAGTAAGATATTGACTTTGGAACTTTAATTAAAAATCAAGAAAAACAAAATTCCAGTGTAAGGAAGTTCATTAATCAAAATAAATCCCCAACTAGTTCTCCACACCCTAACGCAACATGGAGTCATCTGCCTCCTATATGTTTGATTTTGTATTATTCAACTTGAAAAAGGCCCCAACAAGAGTGAAGAATATGCTGCATAGATCTGTGGTCTCTCTTTCTTCGTGTCTACCTTTTGTGGGTGGTGACACAAGAGTTCTTGCTCTAACATTTTGCTCTGAATTATAAGACCGTCCATCTGAAGAATGTACTAAGTACTAATTTATAAGTAACAATTCAGGGGAGGACTTCTAACAAAATGTTAATGCATGTAACCATCTGATAATTATCCTATGTCAATTATGTGTGGAATTGACCATTGACCCTAAAAATAACCGATAGGACTTAAACTTATTGTGTTGTAGTGTCACCTCCCACATAACAGTTCCGGATTACCTCTGATATCATTTGCTGTAAGTATGCTTTCGCCACATCAATGTAATATTCCAAAAGAACTAGTCACAAATAAAGCTCCCTATAATTACTTGTATAGCCCAAATCAATGTAGCATACAACCGATATGAGACTTTGTACACAGCTCATACACCCATATACAAAAAGAATTGAAGTATCAAAGCAACAACTAGATACGTTGTCTGCTCATATGGAGCTTCTAGAAACCATAGTTGTTTTTCATAATTCAAAGAATCTAACATGCCATAGAATGCAAAGTACTTTAATGGATAGATTGTATTTTCTTATCTACTAAACTCGCGGTTTTTGTTTGCTCGTAATAGGTAGAGCTTATACCTTGATGGAAGGGAACAGGACCATTTCATCCACAAGTCTAAAAATTACATACACTAGCTGTGAACTTTGAAGCACCGCAACTTTGGAAACAATTGAAGCAATTCATCATGACTCCGTTTCTACAAGAGAGCAAATATACAATTACGAAAACTGATACAAAACTAAAAGTTACTAGTAATTATTAACTGCATCATTACCTTAATTCCAATACATCCATTCACATCAAGAGTTGTAAGTGTGTTTGAGCAGGTCCTTGAAAGGGACTCCAGGCATTTATCGGTCACCCCAACTATCCCAAATAAGCTGCATTTTGTTTTTTCACAAGGCAGTAAGGTCAATGGGAATGCCAGAAGATTATCATTCAACATGGGAACCCTGTAGGTGCACTTAAAAGAATTTTCAAACAAGTTTTACAATTTCAGTTTATGTTATATAGTTTAAAATTTTTTACCATGACTTTGAAGATAAAGAGACATTTCCCAACTGTACTTTGTTCATTATTATTTTTTTTCCTTGACTACTGTGGCATAAGCATATTGAAGAAATATAAAATCAATGTTGCAGTTCAATCCAGTGCAGCATGAAGATGCTTCAAGGTCTCAACATGGCTTTAAAAGTTTAAGCAAAGAGATAAAGCACAAAAGCACCATTAGTGACAGCTTTAAAATGCAGCCACTTAGAGGCAGTTGTGATTGCATGCAAACTATTAAAGACATTCAAATATCATCATCTTTGGAGAAGGGCATATTTATAAATATAAATGTAGCTGAGTAATGAAAATAGTTCAATATTTCTCAAGTAAAAAATGCACAGGCCAGTATGAATCATTCAGTTCTTTCAAAATATCTTATCAAGATTTACCTGAGGAATTCAAGAGAGGTGCAACTCTGTGCAACTGCTATGACACCCACGTCAGTGACACGTACACACCTAATAGAAAGTAGAGATTGGTTTAAAATTAAAATTAATGCATCTCTTTTGCTTCATATACATATTAAGGAACTCAGAAAGTTCAGTTACCATGTCAAATTCAGAGACATAAGGCTCTTGCATCTAGCTATACTACAAAGCCCTTCATCTGATAGATTCTGAAATCAGATTAGTAGATTACCCATAAGTATTTATCATAAGTAGGGTAAATGGCTTCGAAAGAGTTACCCTGGCATAACCAAATCGAATAAATCTTACCTGGGCGCCACATAGATCCAAGAATTTAAGATGAGCTAGAAGTGATAATCTCTTGTAAGCTTCATCAGTGAAGCTGAACAAAGGAAATGCAGCCAATCAAACCACAACATGAAGAACATAGCTCAAAATTATACAAAGCTCAATCAATACCTAGAAAGGGCATATAAATTCAGACTATGGAGACGTGAGCAACTGTGCAATATCTGCTGCAAGCCAGAATCTGTTAACTTGACACACCTATGAAAATCAAATAACAATATGTAAGCACCAGAGGGAGGAACAGTTTTTTGCACATAACAATCAATTTCACCACTTCAACTTTGTGTGGAAGAATGTATTTAGAGGGAAGAATTGAGAAACAAAATCGCTAAACATTCGTTTGACGAACTCTAGTGCCATCACCCATGTCATGTCAATTATCAATTTTTAGATTGGTCATAGCCTAGAAGCAACATGATTGAAAAATCATTGGTGTGAATACCTTGTTGTGATACAGAAGCAGATGACATATATTCATTTCTTACAAAGTGAGCTTTTCTCAAAATGATCCAGTGAAGAGCACTGTTTCCTACCTGGTCAGGTTCAACAACTCTAATTCTGGATAATTCTGAGCAACCAATTGCAAACTTTTGTCTGAAAGATTCTGCAATTTCCACATCAAAGTACTCCATTCAAAGAAAATTCTTTCAGAAATATTTATTGAAACTCAAAGGTTAATCAGTATGACATATGATAGGACCTACTTAAAAAAGGAATAAATGTGAAGCATAACCTACAATTATAAGAAAATTTTTGCAGAGATAAAATTGAATAGATATCTATACAGATTATGCATGTATGTAAAATGGGATCCAGTGATCAAATACCTTACAGCCACTTAAATTCAGATCAACTATATATTTGCAGTTCTTCACCAAGTGCGTTATACCCATATCTGTTACCCTGAAACTCGATGCATATTCCAAAATTCATTAACAACTAACAAAGTTCCAACTAGCAATATGATTTGGAGTACAAATAAACCTTAAATACCTCATATTCCAATAGATAGAAAAGATCTTCAGATTGGGACAAGTACTGGTAATAGCTTCAATTCCCTTATCAGAGATCTTCTGGCAGCCATTCAGATTTAAAACCACCAGGTTTTTAAGAGAACCTAAACACTGTAGAAATGCTTAAATTTAATATGAAACAATCTGAAGCTATGCAAAAGCATCTGTTTGTGAAAATGTCATATACTTCATCAAGTACACACATAGCTCTTCATGCAATAATTATAAAAACTACGGTTAACTGTATCATCTAGATTACATATCTCAGAAAAGAATATTCAGATTCAAAATAACAGTTAATCCACCATTCAGAGACAGAGGTTATGAAAAGCTAGGTCCAACAGAGCAACTAGTTTCCTTTCTATTCTCTATCTCATGCTACACAAACATGCCTTTATATTGTAAGAACCCTCAGCTCCAATAACCACAAATAATTTAAAGGATAAGGATCGAAGCTTAGTTGATTCTATAATTGTCAATATGAAAGTGTGAAACTTAACCCCAAAAATTACATGTACTTTATCACAAGCATTGGAGCTTAGTTGTCAATATATGAAATTTGACACAAACTCATATTAGGATGACATGTTACCTTGTTCTTTATGAGTTCAAGATGTTTGTCTTCAATATCTTGTGCAAATTCAAGGTTTATCTGCTTCACGTTCTGGTACCTCGGCTAGAAACAATGCCCATGAAAATATTATCAATATAGCATTGTATATAATCATCAATTCAAAGCAGTTTAAATACTAAAACAAGCAAATTCTCATCCCAATAATTTCAAAATACCATATCACATAATCCAATATTGTTTTTTTTTTTTTAATGATTCCCATATATAATGGTCAAACCCATAACTTTTTATTTTTCATTAAAAAAAAGGATTTAGGTACAAATTAGCCACTATTTTGCCATACATATCATTATTTTGTTTCTTTGGCCAACGATTACCCAATACATCACTCAATAATGGGTACCCACAAAAAAAACAATCAAATTTACTATAGCTAACCAATGACAGAGCAGCTACAAGGCGATTCCCAGCATTGTTCATCTCACGAAAATCAAGAAGCTGAAACAAGAACCAAAACCCATATCACATAATGACATAAACCAATATAGAACAAAAGCGCCATATAGCTTAAATTACATACCCATCCAAATTAGAAAACAAAAAACAAGGTTCATATTGAGAATATATAAGGAAATAGTACCAGCCAAAGGGAAGGGTAGGAGATGAGAGTTGCGTTGAGCCATGGGCTAACTAGCAAGAGAGAAATAAGGTCTCTCTGAGGAAGTCTTGTGCTTACTATTTTCAGAACCTTAGGAACAGTTTCTCTGCTCCAAGTGACCACCTCCTTAGCTGCTTCTACTTCCACTTTCTCTTCCATTTTGATTGGAGAGAGTGAGTCCGGTTCGTGGTTTTACGCAAAAACTATTTATATGTACGAGATTTTGCAGTTATGTCTAATTTTTAGCATGGGCCGGGTCGGGTTTATACGGATGAGGCCAGACCCGGTTAATAAGATTTTTTAGAGGTGAATAGTTTTTTTTTTTTTTTTTGAGAAAAGACTTTGAATTTATTACCCTCAAGAACTCTTAAAATTAGTTAAAGCGATACAAGTTTGATTTGTTATTCAAAAGGACATAGACAACCAACTTACGTAATAATAAGAATCATTTTTTAACGTGCATAAGTGGATCTTAGACCGTCAAGTGCTCAGTATAGATTAGATACATGCAGTTGCCGATTAATTTTTATTAACAATGTATTTAAGTATGTTATAAATTATAATGTATTTATTAGTTTAAGATTTAAGGTTAGTGTTTTTTGATTAGCTGCAATGTTTTAACTACAGATATAGTTAATTGCAGCTACATCTGCAGTTATAGTTGTTGATCATTTGGCGTTGCTTTTTGTCCTATAACAAAATAATGTAAGCGGCTGTCAATTTAATTTGCACCCTTGAGGTTTTGGAGTGTTTTATAACTTCACCCTATCATTTCAATTATTTTAATTTGATACTTAACGTTTTAATTTATTTATAAATAACTATCATTATTTGGCCAAACTTTCGGTGAATCAGTTATATCATATAATTGTTTCTTTACTTGATGATGTGGCAATTGCATGCGAGACATTTTTTTCCTAATATGTAAGGCCGAGCAACATCTCTTTATGGACATTTCATGCATATGTAATACATAATGCTAGCACAAACACCTTAAATATACAAACAAAAAACTTCAAAATGCTTCAATACATATAAAGTCCTATGAAGAGAGGTTGGTTTTACAGGTCAGCAAAGTAGGACATGCAGCTATCACGTTATAACGTCTAACCAGACTTTCAAATAATAATGATAATCAATTGTAAATAAATTAAAACATTAAGTACTAAATCAAAAAAATTAAAATAATAGAATGCAAGTTGTGAAACACTCCAAACCTCATGAGTGTAAATCATAATTTACTCTTAAAATTAGGAGTCATAAGCACATGTTTAGGAAGAAAATATGCTGGCCGATTACAATCACGAAAAGAAAAACTCCGAAAATAAGCCTTGGCCTCCTCCATGCTCCTTCAAGCAAAGCATCAATGATAGCTGCAACAGCAACTTGTACATCCATCCCAAAAGTTAATTACATTTCTTTTCAACCCAAAAGTTAATTAGGTACATTTTGTATATATCTCTAAAGTTTAAGCGAAGTTCATATTAGGTACATTATCATATCTTCACAAAAGTTGAAATATTAATTTAATATTTGAGAGAAAAACATGCATTTTAATGTGTGTATAATTATGTATATATCATAATAAATAATCACATGACTAGTATATAAGAAAATATTATGAAAAATAAAGTAAGTATAAATACTCATTACATGTATTGAGAAAAAGTAATTTTTTTCTCAATATTTAAAGATTATGTATTGCATATGTACCATTCGTCAAATTAACTCAAATTAACTGTGGATTTAAACGTTTTTACCTACATGCATGTGGACTCAGTATATATTCGGAGGTAAGGTCACACGCACATTCCAGCCTTGTTTGGAGGACAGTGTCGATCCCATGGGACAAGACAGAACTATGGAAAAAAAACCTTGATTTTATAAAGATTTTTGTAATCCCCAAAACCCAAAAAAAAAATAAAAATCCAAAGATTAGAGAAATACCTGGTGAGAAGAAGATGGAGATGAGCAAGACAAAGAATGGAGAAGATGGAGGCGATTCATTCTTGGGAAGCAGATATGAAGATGAAGGCAAGCTGATGAGCAGGGTTGAGCAGGGCAAGAGACGAAGACGAACTAGCTAGCAGCAAGAGACGTACAACGTTGTTTACGATTGTCCCTTCGTGTCCCACTTATTAGTGTGGGACTTTAGTCTCAAATAAGTGTTGGGTGCTGCTAATTAACCCCAATTCATTTATTCATAGCCCCAACAATTTAATAAACATATTATTCCTAAATCCTAACGTAAATTGACCAAAAAAACATAACATACTAATTATTACCAAAAATAAAAATAAAAATTCACCCAGCATAATTGGAGACCTATTTACCTATATGAAATACAGCCACCCATATGAACCTATATCCCATAGTGACATGCATGCGTAGACCTTATTTGTTTTTTTCTTCCTAGTTTTCTTTTCTGTTTATTTAGACCAAAATCACGACACAAAGTTATCATCCTGACCGCTGAAACCTTAAAAGTTGCTGTGTGTAATTTAATCCGAAAGTTAATTTAGAAGCTGGAAATTATTGGCTTGTACTGAACCACTCCTGTTTCAATCAATGCTTTAATTGATTTGTTTAAGTCATTCACAATTAGTCAAAATATATAATTCCTTATTTTACCCAAAAAGAAAGTAGTCTTTGTTGGTCAATCTCATATGCAACCGGAGATGATTTGGCTTCATTGTAGCAGATTAGAGAGACTGAGAATGAGGAAGAAAGAGATAGAAACAAGAAAGAGCGAGAGATGATGCAGACTTGGCGTCATCGCCGGCGTCTCGATCTGCCGGGGTGAGGCCGGGGGTGGGTACGTAGGGACGAAGGAGGGGGACTGCTAGTTTCTCAGTTGGGATTATCTGTAGGAAAAAAGAAGAAAGAAAAAGAAATTAAGAAGAAGGAGAAGGAGGAGGGGCTGGGTTTTTTAGTTTGTTCGAACTTTTTATATATGAATTTTCAGTAAAAGAAAAAAAGGGAAGAAGGAGGAGTAAAAGGAAGAGGAATAGGTATATAAATAAAATACGTTAATGTTAGGTGGTTGTAAAAATATGGTGAATGAAGTAAAGCATGCAGATGTGGTAGAGAAAATCTCTGTATTAGTTGAATGTGAATGTACAGCAATAGAAGAATTAATATATACAAGAATGACAACCTATTCTAGGAAGGTATATACAAAGAATGATATATACGATCCTATAATCTTGCTATATTAAATACACAATCCTACAATCTTGCTGTGTCCAACATTTGACTTTATTCTATCCTTCAATAATGGTGGTAGTGATGGTTATGGTGTTGGGTACGTGGTGGTGGTGGTGGTAGTGATGGTTATGGTGTTGGGTAGTGGTGGTGATAGTATTGGGTGTTTTTTGTTGGTTATAGAGAGTAGAATAAGTGAGATGTGGTATTGGTTTCAATAAGAGTAATTTGGAAAAATTTGTTTGGTGTAATAATAAATGTTTATAATTTATAATTTTTAGTTAGGTGTAAAAAGTGTGTTGGAGCTATAGGATCATAATAGTGGCACCCATAAGTGTTTAGTCTTATATATCTTGTAAGCACACCAAACATAAGACATGAGACTGTTGTTCATTTTAATTAAATAGTCATGTCTTGTCCATGATTCATACGAAGCCGATATATCTATGGGAAATGAGGCCCCCACCCTTTATTTCAGATTGAGATGGGAATTTTATGGTTTCCCCATCTCCACATCTCAGATCAAGATGTGATAATCACAAAAGTACATTTGGGCTCCCCTGAACTAGATTCATTTATATATTGTTGAAATTTGGTCCACATGAAACCCAATTCCTATTTTATTGGATGTCCCCCAAGAGATCCTCAGTGAAACTCATTTGGGGACCGACTCCTAATGGACTATTTTTCATCCAAATATATAGCAACTCGGCTACAATGTGCCCTCGAAAAGTTAAAATGTTTGCTTGGTTATGTTTTCATAAAAAACTTAATATTCGAGCTCGTTTAGCCAGATATCAGAGCATATCATCATTATGCCCATTTAATTTGTTATTAGGCAATTGTAATTAATTATTACCCACTTTTTTTTGCACAGCGCATGTACATTTACTTAGCAAGTATGGTACTATCTTTCAGTTTAATTTGGTACCAAACTGTACCACTCATATAGACGACCTAGTACAGTGAAGACTTTTTATACTGCGATCAACATTAGCGAATTATTGTAATTAAGATATATCAAATTATATATATATGTAGAGAGAGAGAGAGAGAGAGAGAGAGAGAGTTGGGAGTGTAGGAGTTATAGAGTAGAGTATAATAAACCTAACTAATAATTCAATTAAAGCAGGTAAACGATTACATCGATCTCATGCATGCTAGGGGAATTTCCCAGCAAGGCATAAAAGGAAAATTACAAAGAGATCGAAAAAATAAAGAAAGAAAATTCTTTGCCTGGACTCTCCCCATGTATGCCACAGAGTGGTGTTGCCTCCTCGATCTACATCGTCTCATGTAATCTCCATGTATGCCCTTAGCTAGCTGCTACTGCTAGCTCGCAGTTTCAATATATATTGTTTGAATACTTATCGGTTGAACTTAATTTCCCAAGTGCATGCGTGAAGCTTATATATATAAATTGGGGGATATATATGCATGTTTCAGCCAAGGAAAAGGTACAACTACTGTGGCAGTCAACCTAATCTTGTACATCATCTGATACAACTTTATGTCTGTCCAATTAATACTTCACATCAGTCAGACCCCGTATTCCTGAAGTGATATAAACCAACCAATTAAAGTGAGAGAGAGAGAGAGAGAGAGAGTTAGATAAGGGAATATAAGTCCTATTGTTGTAAGCAATGGCTCACGTGAGAACCTGCATGCATGCAGACGCGCAAATTTGGGAAGATAGCAGAGGTACGTACTAGTGCTAGTGTGCTACTAAGTACTAGCTCTTACATCCATTAAATTTATTTACATCAGTGTTTCATTTTATAATTGGTATAAGATATTAATTTCTATAATAAATTATAAATAAATTGAAAATTTTATAATAGTCAAAATACATATATATTTGCTAATTACATCATAATCAATGGGTTCTACTTAATTTGAGAGGCTTAATAATATTCCTCATGTTAATTAAATTAGTACCATGCCCTTCAAAAATAATTTGATTCAATTTTAAAAATGGTGATTATGTGACAATCACCAAGTTTAAAAACTGTAATTACCAATTAAAAAACAGTAATTGTGTGATAGTTACCAATTAAGAAAAAGTAATCGTGTGACAGTTACAAATAAAAAAATGATAACTGTCACATAGTTACCAATTAAAAAACAGTATGTGGTTGTTATTAACTTATATGTAATTTTTAAAAATTAGACATTATTGACGTAAGCAACATGTCAGTATAGTGGCCGATAGGGTCCGTAAATTCCTTTGGTTTTTTGTCCTGTTGTTAATTCACATAATTTCTCTTAATTTCATTTTAATTAGTCAATAGTACTATCATGGTATATATTTTGAAAAATTTCATTGACTAATTTGAAATATTGCAAATATTTAGAGTTCTTTATTAATAAGCCACAACATCAAACATTGTTTAGTCATAAATTCAAACTTCTAATATTTTTATTTTTAAGCCATAAAAAATATTTTTAATCCACAATTTAAGAAAAATAAGTATAATATTGAAAATATTTAGAGTTCTTTATTAATAAGCCACAATATCTAACAATTTTTAGTCATAAACCCAAACTTCTAATCTATTTATTTTTAAGTCACAAAAAATATTTCTAATCCACAATTTAAGAAAAATAAGTATGGAACATGCAATACTATTTAAACTCAAGCATACCCTAGTTATAGTTAAATTAATTTTTGAATTATTTTGAGAGCTTAGAGTTTATAGTATAGTCTTTAGAATTTATAGGACTAAAGCCCTAAAACCCTAAATATGAAGTCATATAATCTAAATTCTACATGCTTAAACCTTAAAATAATATTATATCATTAAACAAAATGTAAATCTACGAAATTATGTAGAGTTATATACTGCATCATAATAAAAATAAAATGTAACTCTTTACATACTGTATTATAACAAGATAAAGTGTAATTTTGTGAGAGAGAGAAATATATATATATGTATATGGTGTCAGGAAAAATATTTAGTTTTAAGCCACTCCTTGTGGCTTAAAAATAAATATATCTTTTACATGGGTTTTTAAGTGAAACTTACAATTTTTGTGGCTTTTTGCTAATTTACTTAATATTTATTAATATATATATTTTTTTTTTTGTAATTGGCCCTAGTTTCTATTGACACATTATTTAGTGAACAAAATTGGTAATGTTAATATTCTTGGTTAGGACTTAGGAATATATTAAGCTTTGTCTAACAATTTATAAAACTTTGGGTCTCTAATTATTGCAATTGATTTTGAGTTAAATATTTCGATTTCTTTATCAAAGCGCGGACAATAGGTGATTAACCTAACAACCACATGCTTGGCCCAAAAAAAAAAAAAAAACCTAACAATCACATGCACTCTAACGTAACTCAAAGTTGTCCACGTGTTTAATTAGCTTATGTGGCACAACATGTAAAGAGTGTGGAGAGTGATATATCATATTGGGGAAGTAAAGCATTACCTACGTACCATATATAAGGTCTCGAAATTCTTCATCTTTTGCTACTTAATTTTGAGTTGAATTTATAAATACTCTAATATTTACTTATTATATATATATATCTAGTGTAATGTTGTCTTGCCCAATAATTTGGAAACATATATATATATATATATATAAGATGTCAAATTGTGAATGTAGATCGATCTAGAGTCAAACATGATTAATTGTTTATATTCACAAATTAACAGTCAGATAACAATCGTCCACAAATTGTGAGGAATATGAACCACATAATTAATCAGATAAAAGCAATAATGGTCCAGACTCCAGACTCATAAATTACCTATATACGTACACAGGAAACAGCCAACACTACAGGAAATAAGTAAAAGTCAGTACTCGGTAGTAAACAGTAAAGCATGCAGCAACTCATAATTAATTTGTGTGTCCTCTCTCTGTCTCTCCAACACAAAGACAAAGAAGCAGGCAGGTTTTCTGGATTTTGAATTACTCTGTATTGTATCTTTAGGGCACACTACACGTACAGTTTATTTGTGGACAAGAGCAATAGAAAAAGAAGCCAAAATGATCATATATGGTAAGAAAGTGGAAAGTCATTTAGGTAAAGTTAGCTATATATCTACAATAGTAAGTCGACCTTTGATATACATGTGACCTATCTACAGTGCCCAAAAGAGAGGAAGACTGTATAGAAAGATCTGACAGTTTTGTTTCTGGTAAAAACTGCAGTTAAATTAAAACTTTGCGTGTGAATATATATATCGTTCCCAAAAAGAACATTATAGTTGTCGGCAGATCTAGCTTGCAATCTATGATCTGCTGCAAACCGACGTGTAGGAGCTGTAAGCTAGAGAAGCATGTTTGCCTTTTGTGTCCTGCATGACACGTACATATATATATAGTAGTCTGCTTTTTATTCAAAACGGCAAACCAAACTAATTTAATTAATAGATTTAGATTTTTTCCAAACCACACACTAAACTGATCGAATTGAACCAATTCATTATTGCTGATTTGAACAGTTTAGTTAGAGATGACAAAGAAATAAAGAAAAAGATAAATGAATTAAGAGATGAAGATGAATGAGATATATAAAAGTATACATGAAGAATTAAAGAAGATAGATAGTTTAATCGTTTAAATGCCCACCCCTATTTGACTCCATGGCACATAATTCGTTTCATCAAGTCTAATCATGGCATATAATTCATTTTAATTATCAAGTATGATCGTTCCATCTTGAAAAGGCATATCTGTTGGTGTGAGTCAATACATGTGATTATTGTGTAATTATTAGAATTAACTAGGTGATTTATTAATTCCTGTATTTTAGTTATAGACCCATGTATATAAACCACACTTTGTGGCCTTATTCAATTAAGTAGAAATCATATTGAAAACCCTAAACCTAAACCTTTTTTGTTCATGGTATCAGAGCATGGTTCTCTATCCTACTGGTTTTTGAAGAATATTTTCCAGAAAAATTCTATTGTTCAGTAATATTACTGTTCCTTTCCGCTGCACAGTCCCTCTGTCACCTTAGCTTGCTGAAACACCCTCCCAGCAGCGTCGTCGATCACTGTGCCACCGTCGATCACTGCTCCACCCCCCCACCCCCTCTGCTGCTCCAAGTCGACCAGCAGCGACGCCGACGCCTGCCACCGTAGCTCGCTGCGCACCCCCTCCCCTCTGCTGTTCTAATCAACCAGCAGCACCGCCGACTCTGCCTCCCTCGTGCGCCGGCGACTGGGCGCACCTCCGCCTCTGCCGACCCGCCTGCCCGACGCGACGCCGACCCTCCTGCTCCACGCGACGCTGACCCGTCTGCTCGACGCTGACGCCCAAACGCGACGCCGACCCACAGACGCGACGCCGACTCACCTGCTCAACCAGACGCCGACTCACCTGTGCGACCCGGTGCCGACGCTCCGCTTCCATCTTTTGAGCGCCGNCCCGCCTGCCCGACGCGACGCCGACCCTCCTGCTCCACGCGACGCTGACCCGTCTGCTCGACGCTGACGCCCAAACGCGACGCCGACTCCCAGACGCGACGCCGACTCACCTGCTCAACCAGACGCCGACTCACCTGTGCGACCCGGTGCCGACGCTCCGCTTCCATCTTCCTTGAGCGCCGACTGCTGCGAGACAATTGGCGGTGCACGCGGCTCCGTGAGAAGTTGACTGAACAACGGTCGGAGTGCTGAGCCTTGCGTCGACGGCTTGTGCCCTTGCTGCCCGAGTGATTTTCTACTGACGCCGACGGTTTGTGCCCCTGCTGCCCTATTGGTTTCCTACGGTTTGTGCACCTGCAGCAGCTGTGATCTGCATTGCGTGCGGGCAATGAGAAGGTTGCTCTGTTTTGTGTAGCTCTGTGCAAAAGAGAAAAGTAAAAAAAAAAAAAAA
>QANW01007568.1:1939445-2161746 GCA_003254865.1 Dryas drummondii | reverse complement strand
CAGTAAGATACTAATTTTTTTAGTTTAGGTACTAACTTAGAGTAAGACATTTTGGATTAAGTCACAAATTAGTTTATTATACAGTTGTGACTGTCGAACAGTTACAGTTGTAATTGTCGAACAGTCACAGTTGTGACTGTTTAAAATTTATAAAAAATCAAAATTTTTAAGGATTTCATACTTTTTATTTAGGTTTGGGGATGAAATCCTATAATCTAAAGACTAAACATTAAAGTTTAAGCCTTGCAAATATTAAAAAAATAACAAATCAATAAAAAAGTTATGACTGTTAGACAGTTACAGTTCGATATAACCATGTTTTTAAAAGTTTGGTACATAAACTGAAATTTAGTACCTAAAGTGAAATGATATAAATGTTTTGGTAGTTAAAATGAAAAAACATTACAATTTGGTACTAAAGTCAATAGACCTTTATTATAATGTATAAAGAAGTCGGGTTACAACTCAGGCTCGGGTTTCGTTCTAGTAAAGCCTCAACCCAACGCAATTCAAATTTCTTCAGGTTGAGTTCGGGTTTAGGCTCTTTTAAACTTGCCTATTCGTATTTAAAAAGCCAAGTTGGGTTCAGGGAGGTTTGGATTTGGATTAGCCCAACCCAAGTTGCACTAATTTTTATTGCTCACTCGGCTTGGCCCGCCAGCCAGTGGAATCGAGTTCTTCTTTGGGCTTTCAATATTCAACTAGCTAAAGGGTAACATTTTGCTCGGCCCATGGGCCTATGGATGGAGCTCATCTATTTTTTTTTTTTGGTCGGAGAGCTCATATATTGCTTGGAAGAACTGAAGAAGGATGGAGCTCATCTTTCTTTCTTACTTGGAAGTTGGAAGAAAGAACATCAAAATCTCCAACTGGGCATTCCAATTCTTCATCCTTTTAACTCACCAATACTCCAAAATCACACATAAAAACCCAAAATGAAAACTTTCCTCTTCTCTCTCCTAAAACCCCACACCCTCTCTAAACCCACCAAGCTTCTTCTTCACCAACACCACCAATGGCGAGGCATAGCCAAGGTCCGCCTCAAATGGGTCAAGAACCGAAGCTTCGACCACATCATCGACACCGAGACCGATCTCAAAGCCGCTTGTCTTCTCAAGGACGCCATCAAGCGCTCGCCAACTGGGTTCCTCACCGCCAAGTCCTTCGCCGATTGGCAAAAGCTTCTCGGTCTAACTGTCCCAGTTCTTCGCTTCATGCGCAGGTACCCAACTCTTTTTGAAGAATTCCCACATGCCCGTTATGCCAATTTGCCTTGTTTTAAGTTAACAGACACTGCACTGTTGTTAGACTCACAAGAACAGAGTATACACCAAACCCATGAGAGTGATACTTTGGAGAGGCTTTGTAGAGTGCTTATGATGATGAAAACTAAGGCTTTACCTCTCCAATCTTTATATCCTTTGAAATGGGATCTGGGTTTGCCTGATGGTTTTGAGAAAGTGTTGGTTCCAAAATACCAGGATTGTTTGAGAATGGTTAAGGGCTCAGATGGGGTTGCCCGGTTGAAAGTCACACAATGGCCCGAGGAGTATGCTGTATCGGCATTGCAGAGGAGTAAAGAGGGTTGTGATTTAGGGGATGAGTATAGGCAGTTCAAGAGGGGGAATACGGTGTTGGCATTCCCGATGAATTTTCCGAGGGGTTATGGAGGGCAGAAGAAGGTTAGGGAGTGGATGGAGGAGTTTCAGAAGTTACCATACATTTCGCCATATGAGGATTCTAAGCATATTGATCCTAATAGTGATCTTATGGAGAAAAGGGTAGTTGGAGTTTTGCATGAGTTATTGAGCTTGACTCTTCATAAGAAAACCAAGAGGAACTACTTGAGAAGCTTGAGAGAGGAACTGAATCTTCCACATAAATTTACAAGAATCTTCACAAGGTATCCGGGGATTTTCTACCTCTCTTTGAAATGTAAAACAACCACTGTTGCCCTCAGAGAAGGGTACCAGCGAGGGAAATTAGTGAACCCGCATCCCCTCACACATCTGAGAGAGAAGTTTTATCATGTCATGAGAACTGGGCTTCTCTACCGCAATAAAGGTGTGAACGTGCTATCTCAGCAAGATATTTTGCATAACAGTGTGGAGAGTGAAAGTGGGCAGGAAGAATCTGAAGGGGAAGAGTTTGGAGCAGGTGATGAATGCTACAAGGATGAAGATTCGGAAGGATCTGATGAAGATTAATGTTTGTATCAGAGAAGTTCAATATTTTGCTTAAATTGGATAGCAGTCACATTCACTTTCAAGTAAGTAATTCTGAATAAACATTGACTTTAGAGTTTTGTTATTTATGTGAGAGTATATATCATTTTTCGTATTTTATTTGTATTGTCTCCATGCTAAAAATGTTTGTATTGTGAGCTGATGCAGTGGAAATCTGCTGAGGTTGTTGAAATTTTCATGCAAAAATGTGATAATGATTATGACATTTTTAGGTTGACCTTCTGATTAATTGCAAAAGGAAGCTTAATCACATTTCTTTCAGACTTTACAAGTTTACATCTGTTGGTTTTCTTTAAGTAAAATGGAAGAATCCAAGTTTTGTACAAAATGTTTTTGTCTGTTTACATTTGGCTAAGTTTATATGTCATATGGAGATTGAACATTTTAAATTTCCAATTATTTTGTAATGTAACCGTAAAATACACTACAATGAATGTACATGCCTATGCCTCTCAGAATAATATCTGGGAACTTTATGAACTGGTCGAATTGAAATAGGTATTACTCTTGGATAGCATTTAAAATCCTTTTAAAACAAAGCCCTTGGGATTAGCTCAAGTTGTGAGGGAGGGTGGGGAAATGGGTTAGGATTAGGATAGGTCAAGGTTTGATCCCTTAGAATGTAGCCAAAAACCAAAAAAATCCTTTGAAAACATCCTTCGAAATTCTAGTGAAAGAATTTTCCTTTCACTGGACAATTAATTCAATTTTGTACCAACTCATTAACATTTTTCTGATCAAGTTTTCTCTCACCATTTTTTTTTTATCAAATTTAATTTGAACATTTTTTCCTTGAATTTTATCTGCTTTCTTTTGTGGCACATTTTCACTGCCACTTTGATGTGTGGTCTTTTATCATGTTTTTAGTGCTGGTTTCCAACGTGTTATTCAAATAGTTCAAAGTGAACTGGTTCCCATCACGTGCAAAAATTTAATATTTTGAAGTTGCTGTGTTATGTAGAGTCAAAGTGTTATTGTTATTAATTCCCAGTGTGTATTATGGATTGAAAATTCCTCCAGACTATTGAAGACTTTGCACCAACTTGTAGATTTGGTTCCATTTCTATTCCGACCCTAATTAGATCCTGTGCAAATTGTACATTTGTTGGTTCAGCCCTTGGGGTACTGTAGCTATCATTCTTTGCACATAATTTATGTTGTGGTGATGACAATAGATTATGATATTTCTATATGTTCCTTATCAATGTGCATTTGCCCTGTTTTTCGATGTGTCAGGTATTCTACATCAGTTGTGTGACTGAGAATTAATTTTCTGTATGATTAATTATAAGAATTTGCTCCCTATTGCACATGAAGAAGCAACCTTTACCCTTTGGTGAAAGATTTTCCTTTAGCATGCTTACTTTATTCTCACTGTTTGCTTTCAATTTTTTTTTCTTTTTGTGAATGAGTTTTGCCGGTCTTTTGTCTACATGAGAAATAGATCCTTGGCTTCAAAATGAAAACGCGGACATGTTAGTATCTCAAACTAGAATGAACGATTTTTTCTGCATGAATAAATCTCGTATCTTTTTTACATGAGACAAATCCTAAACTTATAACATTTCTGTAATCATGAACTAGACTGAATGTTTTTGTTTCTGCCCTTCAAGTAGTTGGCTTCTCAGGTGAACCCAAAGGGCCAAGCTGCATTTTGAGTTAATATGAAGATGATGTTCCAAGGGTATAGGAAGACCTCTCTTCAAGGTGAAAATATCCAAAATCTTTCAAATAGTGGAACTGACAGGTGGTGACCAAGGTACCTAATTATATTGATGGAAGAGCAATGGATAATATGAAGTTGTAGAGTACACACCCAGAGAAAACAGTGCAAAATTTGATAGAGGTTGCAAAGAGTGGCAGATCTGCTTGTTCTGTTTAGATCAAGGGCAATGTAACAATCTCAATTGCAGTTTTGAACAAGATAAAAAATTTCAGGCAAAGTTTTGTAGATGGCAGTAAGTAGTTTGATTCTTTAGGTCAGCCTCTTTGCAATGCTCTTTTGCCATTGCTTGTTTGTAAGATACATGTTGGTGTATTTTCTGCTGTAATTTTCATGTTAGTTATGGTTATGTTTTGAGTACGTGTGATTCTATGTGAACCCTTTACTTATTGAATTCTTCAAAGAAATCTGTTAATGAAACTACATTAATTCCTATCCCTCATAAATTGTTTTATTTTTTTGAATAAAACAACCACCATGACTATCTGACCATGGCAATGCCTCGGGATGCGCTCCACAAAGAGAGTCTAGAGTCTCATGCGCTCCACAATAAGTGTCTCCTAGAATGTGTGAACAAAAATAGTTTTTGTTGCCCCTCTTTAATTCTTAACACCCTTTGAATAAGACCTTTTGGTTAACATGCTCATTACATTTCTCCTGGAGCATTAGCAGAGTTTCATTTTCTTTATTCTTTATTTCAATAATTTACCAAGTTTTGATCTTCTACCAAACACAGATGTGTCCCACCAGATTGCCACTCCAATCTTTAAACCATTCTTCCTATGCGAGATGTAGACATTACAGAATGCAATCCATTGCATTGTAATTAAAGAGGGGCAACAAAAACTGTAGCTCAATTTTTTTTGACTGATGACAATTTGAAACTCATAATTACAGTATCTGTTTTTTTTTTTTCCTATCTGATGCATTATAAGTGGGTAAATTTGAATTGACACTCTGTTTCTCATTGTGTATTTACAAATAAAAAGCAAGATTACATTAGACCATTTAAAGCAAAATTCAGAGAAAAGAAAAGGGAAACAGAATATATAATCCATGAATTTGGAAGAAAAATCATATTTATATACTCAGATTAAAAAAGTAAAGGAACAAATACAGTATATCATGGAACACTAATCCCAAGCACTGGTCATAGCATTACCTGGACCATAACCCCCGGGACCCCCACCATAGCCACCAGGAACCCCATATCCCCCACTACTGTTCCCCCCACCATAAAAATCTGAACCACCTCTATTGGAAGAGCCATCCCTTCTAAAATCACGACCACCAAAACGGCCTCCACCGGATCGCCGGTTTCTGCCACCACCGCCGTAACAAGCTCTTGACGCATAACGAGTAAGCCATGCAGGTACTTCCTGGTTTGATTCTTGCATTAGATCAGCTAGCGGTCTTGCCAATGAAAGATTATTCTCGTTAAAGAAAGCCGTTGCCAATCCTGATTTTCCGGCTCTCCCTGTCCGACCTATCCGATGGACGTAATCATCAATGTCATTTGGGAGATCAAAGTTTACCACATGAGCTACATGGGGGATATCAAGACCACGTGCTGCCACATCTGTTGCCACTAAGATTGGTGTATGTCCAGTCTTGAATGATCTCAATGCCTGTTCTCTTTCCTGCATACAAACACATCATATTATAATAGTTATACCAGGGCTCAGATTAATCCTAAACTTGTATGGCCAACATAAAATACAAAGAAAAGGATCACAATTAACAACCAAGCGAAACTCTCTACTGTGAGAATCTTCATATTATGATCATGAAATGCCTTCCAATTCTTTACCTAAATCGGAAACTTATCTTCATTTAAAAGAACATATTAACAAGAAATGAAACAGACACTAAAATCTTGCTGCAAGAACAGCAGAAATATAATTCACTCAGCTATGGCAGCAAAATAGCTCAATCAAAGAAAGAAGTTCATGCTTTTTTTTTTTGTTCTCTTTGTTGCCAAGACATACATTCAAAGGTTCATGTCAGCTCGAGCTCAATTCAGCTCATCTGTTTTAAAGCCCCAACTTAACCTACCAAGCATGTAGAGCTCCATTCTGGCTCTTACATATATACGCACTGTGTCTTGCCGACATCTGCCTTAAACAAATAATTTGTCATGGCTAAATATTCTAATTACATTCAAATTATTTTATCCAATGTTGGGAAAGCCATTAAGGATTGCAAATTTGCTAACCATTTTTTTGTTACATACTTACATCCGTGCAACAAATTGCGACTACAATGTCTTATTATCCAATAAGCTGTATTTGTTTTATTTACTCATCCAAAAAAATAAATAATTAGATAAACTTTCCAGTTCCATATTACTCCAAGGTTTAGCTCCCCACTAAAGCAAGAATATTTGTCGTCAACAACAAAAAATATCACCAACAGAACAATAGATAACATATATCACTTCTTATAGACTAAAAGAATACAATCCAACCAGCTTACCTGTTGTGTTCTGTCACCATGTATAGTAGTCGCTGGAAATCCATTAATACACAACCAGTGTTCCAATGCATCAGCTCCCTTCTTTGTCTCCACAAAAACTAATGTCAGAGATTGCTGCAAATTCAATGACAAACAATCTATTAATATAATGCAAGATATTGATCTAATCTATCAAATTGAATGGAAAGAATAGCATTGCAACTAGTAGCTTAAGCTGTATGGGTCAATTATTAAAAGAAAATAAACTACAAGTAAGTTCACTCCATTATATTCAAATAAATAAATAAAACATTACCAAGCAAGTCTAGATTGCAGATTTTTTTGTTTCATATTACCTTGCTGTGAACTCCATTTTCCCTCTGTGCATGAAGGAGGTCCATGAGATGACTTCTTTTATCAGACTCATGAACGAATTCAACTCTTTGAACAATTAAATCAGTACTTGAACCAACCCTTCCAACAGCCAAAAATATATAATTTGAAAGAAAATCCGATGCCAGTCTCTGCATTCCAATGAAATTGCAAAAGCTATCATATACTTTAAACTTGGAATTCCACTATTCAGTACAACCAGTACCAACATTCAAGTCAAAGGGTAAGATCTAAACAAAATATTCACGATGCACCAATAAGAAATTAAGAATATATAGAATGTCAATAATTAAGGAACAATCAAACAGAAAGCCCAACTAACAATTAAACAAACCTGTATCTCCTTTGGAAAGGTAGCACTAAATAGCATGGTCTGTCTCAAACCTGGTGGAGGCATGTCCATCTGTTCCACTATCTTCCTAATTTGAGGCTCAAAACCCATGTCCAGCATCCGATCTGCCTCATCAAGAGCCAAATATCTGATCATCTGTAAAGACACTCTAGCCCTCTCAAGCAGATCTACCAATCGTCCCGGAGTTGCCACAAGAATATCAACTCCTCTCTCAAGCTCTCTCAACTGACATAATATTAAAAAACAATAGATTAAGAGGCGAATCTTTAAAAAAAAAAAAAACAATGTAAAAGGGACAGAAAGTGTGGGCACCAAATTAAAAATGTGAACATATTATAATAATTTAAATGGTCTAGGGACAAAATTTGGATACAGGTCAAACATATAAACCTAAGGCCCACCCATCCTTTACAACCCAAGCCCTAATTCCATAATGAAATTGAAAAAAAAATGGTAGAAGAAAAAAGATATGGCGTAGTAAATAAACAACAACCAAATGAATTTTCATAGGTAATCAACATTTTCTGGTATCATGGTATCATCTTCACCAAAAGCAGGGGGAAAAAGAGAGAGAGAGAACAAGGATCCAAAGTGTCAACCAATGCCCAGTTACACAAACCTGTTGGTTTATTGGCGCTCCTCCATAAGCAACTACCACCTTAACACCAGTTTGATAAGAAAATTTTCTAGTTTCTTCATGTATCTGCAAGGCAATCAAAACAGACCAATAAGCTTACATATTGACCATTAGAATGCACATGTGTGACTCGCATAACCACAATCCAACCTGGCAAGAGAGTTCCCTTGTAGGGGAGAGAATAAGAGCAAGTGGGTACACAGTACGTGCTCCACGAGGTCTCTGAGCATACTGCCCTTGCATGATTCCACTAATAATTGGAAAGCAGAAAGCAGCTGTCTTCCCTGAACCTGTCTGAGCACAAGCCATCAAATCCCGCCCTGATAGAGAAATCGGTATTGCATGACGCTGAACAGGAGTTGGCTTCACATACTTGCACCTCCGAATATTTAGATTCAATGCATCCCCTAAGTCTATCTCCGCAAAAGTATTCACAGGTGGTGGCACATTATCCCCACTAGTTTCAACCGGGATATCCTCATAAGCATCAAAGTTAATGCCCGTGCTTTCTTGCTCACTAAACGCACTTTCCATGATGTCATCGTCACCAAAAGGGTTTACCTCACGCTCCCTCCCGCGGTCCCACCCTCCACTTCTATTGTTCCAACCACCACCACTACGACCGCCACCAGAACTATATCCTATGCGCCCAACATCAGGCCTAGAACCACCACCACCCCAGGCGGAGCCAGCTGCGGGCCCACTGTAACCTACACCATCATTGGCTGGTGACGGGGCAGAGTGTGAAGGAGCCGGGGGATCAGATGATGGCGGCCTATTACGGAGATGTGGTGGGACATAAGTTGATCGTGCAGGGCGAAATGAGCTGTTATTATCAGATGAACCAGCAGCTGCATTCTCTGTTTGAGAATTAGCTACAGAATCTGCCCATGACGTTCTCATGATTGGAAAAATATGACCCCTTCTTTTCCAATAGTTGCAATTAGGAACCTAATGAACCAAACACAAAAAAAGAGATCAAAAATTGGACTCCAAATCAAAATTTGTCTCATGCCGTTTCTCTATATAGCTTGCAAATCAAAACCATGATCAATCTTACTCCTATAGCATTCAAGCTAAACATCAAAACAAATCATAATAAGCAAAAACTTTGTCATCAAACAAAAATATGTCTAAAAAATTGATGAAACAAGGACTTGTCCACAAATATTATCATAAGAAGATGGTTAAATAAAGATTTCAGTTACAAAATATATTTAAGTAAAAGTACGCTTGAATAATTTACACAAAAGCAATTACAGAATTCAGAAACAAAAAACATTGTTTGGTTATTGCAAAGAAGACCATGCAGAAAAGCTAAAATGCATATCTGAGCAAGCAGATCGAAGTAAAATTAAGCAAATAAAACCATCATTAAATCAAAATTTTAGAAAACAATACAATGTCGCTAATACAAAAAAATGGGGAAAAAAAGAGAGGTCTCAAATTTTGAAACGAAAACACAGAGCATGCATTCAGATAGCAGATTAAGACATGCAAAACGATTAACGAGCACCAAAAAATGGAGAAAAATTGCAGAGACTGAGAGACAGAGAGCTA
The DNA here is from genome assembly GCA_003254865.1 of Dryas drummondii. Classification (NCBI taxonomy): domain Eukaryota; kingdom Viridiplantae; phylum Streptophyta; class Magnoliopsida; order Rosales; family Rosaceae; genus Dryas; species Dryas drummondii. Next base: position 2,152,381 of record QANW01007568.1, on the reverse strand, counting down.
CGAACCTGGAGGGAAAACGAGCAGTGAGAACAGCGGAAATGGATCGGGAAACAGGAAATTGAGAAACCCTAGGCTTTCTGAGAGCGGGAATAGCAGGATCGGACAGGGGGCGAAACTATCGCTCTGGTTTCGGTTTTTCTTCGTAAATTGAGATTTTTTTTTTTATTCTGTTCTGAGATTTTCTTCCCCTTTTCAACTCGTATCAAAACTCTTTCTTCTCCTTTTCTTTTCCTTTTTCTACGCTGCCACAGGTGTGTGAGGAAAATTTTAATTTTTGAAAAAAAAAATATCTGAAATTCATTGACGTCCGTACAATTTGGGGGATGGCTGCCGTCGTAAAATTAAAAATAACCGAACGGTAAACCGCGAAATTGTGAGGATTAGTATTTTGTTGATTTAATGGTAGCATGTGACCAGTACCCAAGGAATAAAATTTCGAGTTTCGAAGAAATTTCGATGTAAATTTCGATAGAAATTTCGACGGAAATTTTGAATGAAACTTTTCTATATATTTATTTAACATATTATCTACTAAATTGATAAAAAATATTAAAGAAATCAAATTATATAATAAGTTTCATGTGATATAAGGTGAATATAATGCACGCTGAAATAAATACTGTTAAATAAAGTTAGTATAATGAATAAACAAAATTAGTATATTATTTATACTCTATAATTTAATTATACACTAAAATCTAAACTCTAATACTTTATATATTCATTATACCATAATACTCTTTATACTCTATAATCTATACATTAAACCCTATATACTCTATATTTTTTAGAATATTAGGTTTTAAGTCCTTTAGGATACTTTTAATTATTTTTTTATATAGAAATGTCAAATGTATTAAAGTTTAAGATTTAAAATAACTAAAAGAAATCTCAAATTTTTTTTCTTCTTTCCAATTGCCCAAAGGCCCCAAACCCTCCCTCATTTTTTTTCTTCTTCCTTTACTTTTTTTCCCCGTGTCTCTCTCTTCAGTCTTTTTTTTATTTTTTATCTTTCCTTCCTTTTTTCCCGTGTCTTTTACTTAGCCAAGCTTTGTCTTCACTAAGTGTAATAACCCAAATTTTGGCTTATGGTAATTTTGTTACTTAAATTTTTCAAATTTGTTTTAAGGTTTGTTTAAAGAAATTAGAAATTTCTTTAAATTTATTTTAACTAACTTAGATATTTGGTTGTGGTTCTAGAGCTTAGTTGTGTGGAAATGAATTTTAGAAAATGAAAATTCAAGAATTTGACTATTATTATTTTTTTCAGAATTAAATTATAAGAGTAGGATTTTTCATAATTTTTTTTAAAGCAATTTGACTATTTTAAGGTTATAGGAAATTAGTACTCATCAATACGAGTTCGTAGAATTTTTCGGTGAATTATTTGGAGTCTCGAGTTATTTTTGGTGAATTTCTGAAGTTGGAGAAAATAGAAAATATGAAAATTTCGAAAATTTCGATAAATTTCGGTAAATTTCGATAAATTTTGGCGAAATTTTCCCGAAAATTATTAAACATGTGTTTTGATTTCGACACCCCAAAAAAACGAAATTTTCGACGAAATTTCGCCGAAAATTTCAAAATTTAATTCCTTGCCCGTACCAACAAATTTAACATGAGGATGGCTGTTTGGTAAAAATTTGCATGTAACGGTGCATACATTTTCTCTCAAATAAAAAAGGGTCAAATGATTAGTATATAAGGAGATATGTGTGAGAAAGGATGTACATTACATGCAAATATTTTTCATATTTTTTATATGTTATGTTCACGAAATTATGGAGAGTAGAATTTAGGGCATGTTTATTTTAAAGAAATGAGAATGAGAGGAATAAGAATGATTCACATTTATGTGTTTACTAACATTTGAAAATCATTCTCATTCTCATTCTTTTGTTTACTTAACAGTTGGGAATGAAAATCATTCTTATTCCCTTGTTTACTAAACTTGGAGAAGAAATGGAATCATGTGGGGCCCACCAAAATCAGGAGAAGAATGAGATTCTTTAGGGGGTCGAAATGAGGGAGAGAGAATCAGAATGAAATTTTCATGTCCAAAATGCCCTCACATTTTTTATGTAAAACAAAAAAAAAATATATCCTTTATTTTATCATTTGAAATAAATATTTAAATGAATATGCATCTCTGCGTGTAAACGTAAAGCACATCCGCCAAAGTAAATTAGGCCGTCAAGCTCTCAGTGTTTTGCCAAGTGCTTGGCAAATGCATATGTATTTTTTATTTTGTTTCTTGATTTTCAACTTGAATCTTAATATTTGGGGGTTGATTAAGTATTTTTATAATGTATTTTAAGAGGTTTATTGGTTGAAAAGTTCAAAATTAGGGTTTTATTATTAAGAACATATAATGTAGCTGTAAAATTGTAACTGCAGATGCAGTAATTTATGCATATGTACATGTTGAGCACTTGACAAATTTTTTTGTCCTGGAACTCAAATGGTTGAGCCGGTTGTCCTTTTGACCAACATTATTAGTAGTCCAACCCTAAAATCTAATGGACCCAAAATGAAAAGGGGTTGTCTATATTCTAGACTGAGACTTTCTTTGGCCCTTCAGCTTTATAATTTAGGCAAAGTACAATGCTAAAAAAGTTCAGGAAATTGCATATGTAACAAAACGCATACCAGTAAAGATATGTGAAACTTGGAACACATGAATATGGTTGTAGCCTTGACTATAAAATCTCGTAACTCTAAACCATCATATAAGCAAACAACATATATTCCAAATCACATTGCACACGTGGTGCGCATGCATGAGTCTTCTACTTTTCCTATCTTATCTCCTAAATGTTTTACATTCTATCTTTATGTTTGTCTCTCATTACATGATTATTTCTGACTCTCATTACATTGCACACACAATGCGTATGCATGAACCTTCTACTTTTATTATTACTTTCCTCTCATATATCTCACATGCTACACATTCTCTCTTTTTATTTATCGATCTTTCGTAAGTATTTATGATTCTCACCACATTGCACATGTAGTGCACATGCATGGTCTTCTACTTTACTATTACTTTCGTCTCTTATCTCTCACATGCTTCACATTCTCTCATTTTATTTATCTCTTGACACATGATTATTTATGACGTCTCTCATCACATTTTACATATGGTGCGTATGCATGAGCCTTCTACTTTTACTATTACGTTTCTCTCTTATGTTTTCGCATGTTCATATTCTCTCTTTCTATTTAATTATCTATCATCACAAATTATGTATATATGATTTTCACCACATTGCACACGTAGTGTGCACTCTTATGTTTTCACATGTTCATATTATCTCTTTCTATTTAATTATCTATCATCACAAATTATGTATATATGATTCTCACCACATTGCACACGTAGTGTGCATGCATGAGCCTTCTACTTTTACTTTTACTCTTGTCTCTTATCTCTCACATGCTTCACGTCTCTTTTTCTATTTATCTTTCCTCACATATCTCTCTTAACATCCTTATTTATGACTCTCATCAAATTTTACACACGGTGCGCAAGCTTCTACTTTTACTATTACTTTCCTCTCTTATATCTCACATGTTCACATGCTCTCTTTCTATTTGTCTCTCATCACACAATTATTCAAACTCTCATCAAATTGCACACGTGGTACGCATGCATGAGCCTTCTATTTACTATTACTTTCCTCTCTTATATCTCACGTACTACACATTTGATCTTTTTTTCTATTTATCTATTGTCACATAATTATTTATGATTCTCATCACATTGCACACACAATGCCAATGTATGATGTATGATGTATGAACCTTTTACTTTTATTATTATTTTCATCTATGATTTCTCACATGCTTTATGTTTTTTTTTTTTTTTTATTTCTCGTCACATGTTATTTATAACTCTCCTCATATTGCATATACAGTACAAATGCATAAGTCTTCTAATTTTACTCTTACTTTTCTCTCTTATCTCACATGCTAAATGTTCTCTATTCTACTTATCTCTCATCACATGATTATTTTTTACTCTCATTACATTACACACACGAGCCAAAGTCTTAGTTAGTTGGACCAACACAAGCACAACACTACTATGAAATGGACTAACACAATCACAACACGAAGCACAAAATAAGCCCAACTTAAATGGTTAGCCCAGTCCGTTTGACACCTCTACTTGAAATGTTGCGATTCACGGGGTCATACTCAACAATTCACTCACCACACATGGTGTTCCTAGGTATATTTCCTAACTTCTCAATGTTTCCCATTAGATTTTCAAGTTAAGCGTCCAATAACACTAATAATCATATGGTCTAATGGATGACACTCATTTTTCTTTTGTCAGATCATTTTTCTTTTGTCAGAAAAGGTCTTTAGTTAAAATCTCACAAACTCTAATTAGTTAATAAAAAATAAATAACCTACAATTTAATGATCGAAACTATCCATATTTTAGACATTATTCAAAGATCGCATTTGTAAAAAATTATCGAAGAAAAAATTGTTTAATCAGTTTATTACTATAAACATCATTTCAATTTTATATGATAAACTGTATTTATCTATATAGTTTAGATAATCAAAAAATTACGAATTTAGTTAATTTTTTTACAAAAAAGACTTTTGAGCTAATCTTAAAAAATGAACAATTTTATTGAACATTGATACTTTTAAAAGACATCATTACTTGAACTTTCCTCGGCATATAATAATGCAAACTGTTGAGGGGTAATCATGTAATTCAACCATTACGTGGCAGCGGGTGGCGCATAATGCAACGAGTAACGACTACACACCCACTCGCTCTCCCTCCACCACGCGCTCTCTCTCATTTTTGTCTCCGTCCGCTCACCTCCTCTGCTTTAAGCACCATCAGAGAGTGAGGACCGGAACGAAGTATCTTAATCTGGGGTTAGGGTTATCCCTAATCCGAACACCGGTATCCCAATTCGATTTCCGAAGCACAGAGAAGCAAGATGGGCGTCAATTCGTTATCCTCGGACTCGACCAATGATCTCAACGAGCAGATCGAGCAGCTCATGCAGTGCAAGCCACTCTCGGAACAACAGGTTCTTTACATTCTTCATTCATTGAATTATTTATTTAATCTACTTTTGCATTTGAGCTAGTGGTGGTTGATTGAGAAAGTTCCGGTTTTGGATTGGGTTGGGGTCTGTTTGATTACTTGGAAATATAGGAAGGAAATGGAGTCATGAAAATTTCTGATTAGCTGTTGGATTTGTGGGGTTTGCTAATTCTAATTGAATTTGTGTGTAAAACCCGAACCCGATTTAGGGATTTGCCTTTTTGTGTGTTTTAATTGATGCAATTCAGGTGCTGGTTATTGGGAATTTAAATCAAATGCTTTAAATGGGATAGCTTTGACTTTGTCTAAATGTTTGTGAGCTTTAGTTTGTTTACAGATTTATTGGGATTCAAATAGAGGCAACTTATGAGCTCTATTTAGTAGTGAATGCTGTTGTTTAACGAGAAAAACCAAAACATGCAGAGATGTGCTTTAAAGATGTGGGTGTTAATGATGTTGGAAACGGCTTAACATGAGCTATTCTTGGGCATGGGAATTGCTTTTTCCCAAAACAAATTTTGGGGATGAATGATTTCGTCTATGCTTTCAAGCTGAGGCGTCAGGTGTTGTCGTAGGATTCTTATTAATATTAATCCTGTGGTATGGACAGAAATAGTTGTGAACCAAATTAACTGGGAGGGGGACTTTTAGGGTAAAAATGTTTTGGTACTGGTAATTTGGATGATTTTGTGCTTGGGAAAGCTTGTGAAAATCTCCCACCATAAAAATGACTTTTGGTAATGTTGTGAAGTATTTATTAAATTTGTATTATTGGCATTCACTTGCAAGCTTTACTTCAGTTGGTATCTTGGTAGATTCACCCGTGTAGGGAATGGTATATATGCCATTGCAAGAATGACCTGAAAATTATTTAGATATGGCATAAGAAAAGGTAGGATGCATAGAGTTTCATAATGCAGTTTCAGTTAAAGGGTTTGAGTTGATTTCTTGAAGAACTAACTTGTCTTATAGCATGCTTGACATTTGCTTAAAATATATATGGGATTCCTTTTTGTGTTTCAGCTAGTGACTAGTTACTATTTGCTAAACATCTTGTACAGCCGTTTTACTACTTCAAGAATAAACCAGTTGTATTTCTCATAATGAATTATCAGATCACATGAAAAACTGTTTGAAATGAAATAAAGGTGTAACCTGGAACTTACCTCAGAATCAAATTATTTATATCCCAGAAAGGTTTTCTTGCTGTACTTTACTTTCTAAACTATCCTCTGTTTTTGAGTATCTAAACCCTCCCTCTTCAACCTCCCCTACTTATTCTCTTTCTTCTAAAATTGTATTAATGAGTCAATTTTCCCTCGTCCCTGTGTGTTTGGGAATAAAATTATACAAAAGACCTATATGTAATCTTTTCTTCTTTGCTTTGTTATAGGTGAAAGGATTATGCGAGAAGGCAAAAGAAATCTTAATGGAAGAAAGCAATGTCCAGGTGCATGACAAATTTATTTGTAGGAAGTATTAATTTTCTTTTTGTAATATATCATTTGCTGTATAATTTCCTATGTAAGGTTAACCACTATCCAACTATCATTGTATTGTCTCTCTTTTTCAATGCAATTTAAAGGCCACATCTCACAACTTGTAGTGGGAGGCATTAATTTTATTTTACTTTTTCATGTACTACAGCCTGTGAGAAGCCCAGTGACAATTTGTGGCGATATTCATGGGCAGTTTCATGACCTTGCAGAGCTTTTTCGAATTGGAGGGAAGGTATCAGTTCTGACTATGACCTTTTTGTATTCAACTCTTCTGTTTCAGCTGAGGGAATGTCTAAAATAACTAATTGAGACCTGCTATGAAGATTGAAGTGCTGCTGAGGTATTGTAGAGTAAATTGTCTAGCCAGGGAACTGTTCATTTAATTCACAGTAGTTGGATACTGGCATTTTTCAATTATTCTGCTTGTTACATATAAGTATAATCCCTCTCTGGACCTAATTTGTAGTATTTATGAGTTATCCAAATTTGTGCGTTATTATTCTGCTTACATCATTTTTTTTCCTCCTACTTTTTCTTTTGATGCTCTATAACTTTATTTCTTTGCAAGTCATGTAATTTGATTTAGCTTGGTCTGCTTTCATCTTGCATAGATAACCACTTAGTCCAATTTGGAACTAGCTGACCTATGTCTTGTTCATAAGTTTCAAGATGATTGATTTATTCACATTTTGGATTATTCATCTATTTTGATGATTTTCTTGTTAGCATTCTTACCGTATTTTCATTGGCAGTGTCCTGATACCAATTACTTATTTATGGGAGATTATGTGGACCGTGGCTATTATTCTGTTGAAACTGTGACGGTATGTAACCATCATCTATTTGGATTTTCCTTAAGGTCCTGAAGAATATGATTTTGAAATTGCTAATTTTACTTTCACCAAGTACTGCTGTAAAGTTGTGTGTCAGTTACCACATTAGCATATGTTTTGACAAGTACAAGCAAAAGTAATAAAAAGATACACCAGTGGCCTTGTTATACTTTGATGCTTGGTTTGTCAAAAAACTTTTCATTGTCATGTTGTGTTGTGTGTACAAGGGTGGATGTGTAAGGTTGTTTGCCCTCTCAAAGCTTCTCTACAGTCCTACTTTCCTATGCGTTAATGACTAAAACTCCAGGTAGAATATTTAAAATTATAAAATTGATGATTCGTAGGTATATATGAATTTTCAGTAAATGCTTTACGTATGATGTAAGGCCACTATTCCCTTTTTATTTTGGTATTTCCTTGAAATTCTGAGTGACATCCTCTGGAATTCAGGCTAGCATTCGGGCTTGTGCTTTGTTTATGATATAAGGGTGCCATTCATAATTTGGCAAGACAGCTCCATAGGTTAGGGGTCATTTTGGGTGGTAATGCTTAGAATTTAGGTTAGTCTTGCATTGGCTTTTTCAACCCTTAAAAAAACCTGCCATCTGAAGTCTTTTTAGTGAATTTTAATTACTTTGGTGCTTTTTATTTTATACTGGTGATACTGATTAGTTCATTCATTCAGCTCTTAGTGGCCCTGAAAGTGCGTTATCCTCAGCGTATCACTATTCTTAGAGGAAACCATGAAAGTCGTCAGGTACTTATCGGTTTACAAGTATATTTTGACTTGTTTCCTTTTGATTTCCTTTTGTTTTCAGCAGTTTTTGTTTTTTTGTTTTTGGCTGAAACTATTATCAAGTCTGTCAAAAGGATATTTTGTTCAAACTTAATTTTTTTTTTTTTTATAGCAAATTTGGTCAACTGCTGGTTCTATAATGACGATAAAAGTTCACTTTGGCTTAGAAAAAACAAAAAGTATCTTTGCATTTATACAATTTAAATTGTGCTGGAATTTTGACCTGGAGATTATAGTTTCAATTTTGTTTCCTTTTTTTTTTGTGTCCAAATGTAAACTTTCCTGGAACTTTGATACGAAGATTATAGCTTCATATTTGTTTCCATTTTTGGCAGATTACTCAGGTCTATGGATTTTATGATGAATGTCTTCGAAAGTAAGTATTCTGCATACAGGCTTGCTTTAGGATGTCTTGATATAAATTACATCAACTTTTTATCAACAAAATCCATATTTAATTGAGTCTTTATATGTTTCCCCTCTTTTCTTAATCCTTAATGTTAAAGCAATACAATTGAGAATTACTTGTCACTTGGCAGATGTGAACACTTGTATGACTTATTATCAATTTTTTTTTTTTTTTAACTTAATATGTTTTGTGGAGAATCATAATGTATAACTTTTGAAAATATCTTCCAACCCTTTTTAAAAAAAAATTGTTTTGTACATGCTGTATCATTTGTTTCGTGACTGATTACTTCCTTTATGGTGCGTTTGGATGAGGAAGTTTAGAAGTGCTAAGCAAATTTTAAATGACGGAATTTTAAATAATGGAATTTTAAGTCAATAGAATTTGTAAAGTTTTTGGTTTGGCTAACCAATTAGGCATGATGAAATTCAAAAACCATGGTGCGGCTATAGGATTTATGGTCTCCTCTGCCTGGTGCGGCTCAAGAGCCTTGGAAGCCCAGAGGCTCCCCCTCCTTGTTGTTCTCTCTTTGTCTCGCCGCACCTCCTTTTTCTCTTTTGTGCTCAGCCTTTTCTTATATCGCCACTGCCTTCCTTCACTCACTAGGAAAAGAACCAAAGTCAAGAGAGGGGCGCACACCTCTTTTTTTTTTTTTTTTTTTTTTTTTTTTTTTTTTTTTTTTTTTCCTGGTCTTCCTTTTTTTTTTTTTTTTTTTTCCTCACTGCCTCATTATCTTGTTCCCTCTTATATTAGTTTTTCTCTTCTTTTCTGTATAGGAAATGGCAGGCCCAAGTCTTTCTTTTTTACCTCCACCGCCAAACCTCTTCTTGCCAATCTGTATTAGCCCTCTCTTCTTTTATGAATAGGAAACAAAACTAATCCTTTCCAACCCATAGCAAATCACTCAAAGGTGGCGGGCCAAGTTTCTATCGTTGAATCTCTTTAGTCTTCGCACAAGAAACTCACGTTGTATTCCTCTCAAGAGTTTATATGTTTTCAAACTAATAAAAAATATTGTTGGCCCCCTTAGAAGCTGGGCCTAGGCCGTCGCACTCACTGCCCTCTCTCTAGGTCGGCCTGGGCGGCAGTGTTGGGGTGTGGAGGTAGTGGCAATGGTGTTGGCAATGAGGGTTGTAGTAGTGATGATGGTAGTGGTAAGTGTGTTTTATCTTAGAATTTTGGAAATGACATCTTTTTAGATGGAATTTAAAGTTGGGATTTATGGCTTCCAAATTCCACTTTTTTTCTCACATAGAATTTTAAGATTTCTTTGTCCATGATAACAAACAAGGAAATTGAAGCTTGTCATTTCACAAATTTTGACTTTTAATGAAATTCCGAGTTTAATTTCTTCATCCAAACGCACCGTAAGCATCCTCATTGGAGACTATGGTGTAAAGAACCTATTATTTGAAAACCCTAGTTGTGATGGTTTTGTCAATGGACATATGGGGTTACAACCTGTGGATAAATTATGTCAATGTTGGAAATGTGAGAAAGCATGGGGTTTCTTTTACTTATGGGAAGAAAGAATAAATATTCAACAAATAATTGACACCTAATATAGAAGGGAATGATTAGTTAAACCCAAAAAAAAGGAATGAAAATGAGGAAATATTAGATACAGTATTGGACATGTAAGACTCAAAACAAACTGAAACATATAGATTCATTAGTTACTTGCCAAAGTCTCTCAGAGTTAATACCCCAGATCTTGATGCAAAATTTAAGACTCAGAACAAACTGAAACATATAGATTCATTAGTTACTCGCCAAAGTCTCTCAGAGTTAATACCCCAGATCTTGATGCAAACTCCCCCTTAGTTTAATATTTCATCTGCCTGAGTCTATAGAAAATACAATCAGCATCATACCCAGATCAATGGAAGGCATATTAGAAATAGTACCATTTCATCTTTACATTTTTCAATCTGTAGAAAATATTACAATCAAAGTTTGTGAAGCTTTTTATCCTACCTAGTTAAGCTTCATGTATCAAAACCAGCTAATCTGCAAACTCAAAAACTGTGCAATATTTTCTGGAAGGTTCTTAGTGAGCTATGATAGACATATATGTTCTTCAGACTATTTCAGTATAATATTGAATGAAGCATTGTGTGAGGACTGCCTCTCTTTAAACTTTTGGTTTATTTCTCATCATCCCAATAGTATGAGCAACCTGGAGTGCAAATAATTAGCACATACTGCATATAGTGTCCAAAATCTTCTATTAGATATTGCTGAATCCTTCCCTACTGTTGTCTGTTTGTGCGTGTGAAATGCAAATTATGTTCAGGTTAACACTCTTGTTGGACTTTAACCACTGTATCATTCTCTTAAGGCATGTTATATGTTTGTCGTTTGGGTACTGGTTTGACATTTTTATCCAGTGTTGTGATGTTAAGGCATAGCCTTCTGAGTTGTTGTAGTTTCTAGTAGTTTGGCCTTTTGGAGTAAATTAAACTTTACTAAATGGTATGGTACACTCTTATGCATGTAGAACAATATATTTGATTCTAGCTTTTCTGGAAAGTCAATGATAGTGCACCTTCTGATGATTTAATTACAGGTATGGCAATGCCAATGTTTGGAAGACCTTCACCGACCTTTTTGACTACTTTCCACTAACTGCATTGGTTAGTAAAAATTTCCACTTGGTTGCAAACAAATGAGTGCAAGTATTATTATAGTAGATACAATTGGAACCAATGTCTTCTCTTATGTTAAATAGCAGACATTTTGTGTGAGCTGTTCTTGTAGTTTTCTAGTTAATTCGTGTAATCAAAAGATCTTGTAGTTTTCTAATTATTTCGTCTAATAAAAAGATCTTGTAGTTTTCTAATTATTTCATGTAAACAAAAGATCTTGTAGTTTTCTGTTTGTTTAGTTCACCTTACTCATTTATTAGGCTCAGTTTAATATTATGCAATTTGTTAACAACTCTTTATGATGTCTTCATGAATTGAAGAGGAAGGCTGATAGTTGAAAATACTGGAAGTATTAGTATTGTTGATCAAATGGAATAAAAGGGAGGAGAGGTTTACCTGTTCAAATTATTTATTTAGATAATAAATAAAACACATTTTATGGGCTGATCCTGTTGTTTGCTGCTTGTTCACTTTACTTGTTGATTAGGATCACTTTAATAATAATGTGATTAATGAACAAGTCTTCAATATGTCTTGCTGAATTGGAGAGGAATGATTGTAGTCAATATATTTTAAATGTTGGTCACTTATTATTGATACTCCCATGTGCTTATTTATCCTTTTTAGGTCGAGTCAGAAATATTTTGTCTGCACGGTGGATTGTCCCCTTCAATTGAAAACCTTGATAACATTAGGAATTTTGATCGTGTTCAAGAGGTTCCACATGAAGGGCCCATGTGTGATCTGTTATGGTCTGACCCAGATGATCGCTGTGGTTGGGGTATTTCACCTCGCGGTGCAGGGTATACTTTTGGGCAGGTAACTTTTAATATCTCTTTGACTTCATTTATATTGCAATTATTAAGCGAACACCTTTCCATATTCAACTGCCTTAAATTTGTGGTGGAGACTGTTTAGGGAAGCTGGATTGTTCCAGCATCTTGTGTGGCAATATGTTGGAGAAGGGTGTAGTCCTATGGAGATGTGGTGTGAATATATTGCAATTTAAATGTCTTCTTTGCTAACTGTGTAGCTTCGATTGTCAGCGGACACCTTGTCCTCTGCAACATTTTGTAATTTCAGTTTGTACTCATCTCTACTTAATACAAATTTGTTTCTTATAAAAAAAAATGGTCACTTCACCATATAGTTTACATGATGTTTGCCTTATTGTCTATGTAGTTGTTACTGATAAAACATTCACATTCTTTTTTGTAGGATATATCTGAACAATTCAATCATACAAACAGTTTAAAGTTGATTGCAAGAGCTCATCAATTGGTTATGGATGGATTCAACTGGGCCCATGTAATTTTCTAGTTTGTAAAACTTGAGATATTTCGTTGTCTTGTTTTTTTAGTGTACATAGGAGAAGGCTCATTCATATAACATTGTTTTGTTTGGCCAGGAGCAAAAGGTGGTTACTATATTTAGTGCACCTAATTATTGCTATCGCTGTGGGAACATGGCTTCTGTTTTAGAAGTCGATGACTGCAGGGATCATACTTTCATCCAGGTCTCTTTCTCTCTCTCTCTCTCTCACACACACACACACACTAACCTTTAAGTAGTAAAATACAGGTGGATGAATTTTGTGCATGCATGAAATATAAGCTTTATATTTTTGCAGTTTGAGCCAGCACCTAGGAGAGGAGAACCAGATGTTACCCGTAGAACACCTGATTACTTTTTATGAAGCTGCTGCATTGGTGTCATTTATTTTGTAGTGGGTCACACTTTTCCACTCATGGTTACACATTGTTTTTGCACAAGGTGACTGTTTGGTTTAAAATCTAAGTCTTCCTGGCTGATTATAGGATTATTATTCCCATCAAAAGGATGTAATATACACAGGTAAGATAGATGCCTGCTGATTTGTCTTACGCTAGAACCTTGCTGGATTTCCCATCAAATAGTTTTCCGAGCTGTTGACACACTGTCAGGTTGTATCATATCCAGCAGAATGTTTGGATATTACTTTTTTCTTTTGTATTATTTTGTTCTTTTCTCCTTGTATGTTTTGTTCACCCTTCCCATTCCTTTGGGGCCTTTAGGGTGCATGGAACTTTATTATTAGTGGATACTTTGCCCTTTTTTATTCAATTACTTATTCCATGATGCTTGACATTGTGATGGTGGTTCTTTTCTGCATTTCCACAATCCTCTCTCTCTCTCTCTCTCTCTCTGACCCTCTGTTAGGTATTTTCTTTATTTTTGTGGGCCTTGTCGATGTTAGGTATACAACATGATATCTACTTCAACAAGCTTGCCCATGTTCAGTGGCTGATGCAGTTCACGCCAACTTGGTTTTCTGTTTGATTAAAAAATAAATATATAAAACTTGGTTTTATGCACTTGCAATGCTTTTTTAAGGATCCACTTCACTTAAACAAGATTGGGGCTCTTACTGCTGTACCTACATTCCCTACTTTATCTACTTCCTACCTTATTTTTAGAAGGATTGATTTTTTAATTTCTACATTTCCTTAGGCCACTGAAAGAAGATGGTTTAGACGCTTTCCAGTCAAGAAAATTCCATATGCTAATGCACGTTGAAACCCATGAATTTGGAGGACAACCCCCTTGCTCCTAATATTCTAGTTGATTATTTTGTCTTGATTATTTGAATGAAAATAAATTTGATTCTAATAAACGTGTTTACTAATTGGCAAGAATTGAAATCAAAATTAGTTTGATTACTATAATGTTCTCATACAAAATTAATAATATTTATGTCAACTATTAAATAATCACAATTTTTTAAATGAAAGAAAAATTCATTTTACTAAAAATAAATCCTACATTCCTACCACAATATTTTGAAAAAAAATAATTCATTTTAATACTTTTAATTATAAGTTATAATATTTTGGAAATATTGATGTGGTGTAAAAAAAAAAAAATAGAAATTTGATATAACCTCTGTTAAAATGCTAATAATAGAGATCTTCATTATACCATAACCTCTGTTAAAATGCTAATAATAGAGATCTTCATTATACCATAAAAAAAACAAAAAACAAAAAAAACAAGACCCTCATTATACAAAAAATAAATATTAACCTCATCTAAATTGAGCATGGTGTCATCTTATCGTTTTTGGATTTTATATAATGAAAGTTTAATTTAGGTAATCTGTTCACTTAATAAATTTGATTAATTTCACTTTCAGTGATCGGACCCCAATTTTTTGGTTTATGTGATCACTCACGAACTAGTCAAACAAACAGAACTCAGACGTTTCAGTAACAGAAATATGAAACTCTAGATTGACTTCTAAAAACCAAAAAATCACTTATGTGAACAACACAAATCAAACACACCAAGGATCAAGTGATATCCTATACACTCAGAAGACCCATCACAGTAGGCATCCCAGTGTTATCCACAACTACAATGGTGTGTGATTAGCTAGATAATTATATAAGGCATATATCAATTTCAAGCATATAGCTACAGTACAGATTTGTGTTTAAAAGTTGAGTGAGTCAGTAAACATAACAACACAAATAAGAAAGACAGATGCACACAATATGTTCACCCAGAAAAACCACAAAGGGTAAAAACTGGGAGTCTATCCAGCTGACCAGGCAATCCACTAAATGAGAAGTTCAATACAAAGGAAGCACACAGCACACAAGCTCAATCACTAAGTCCTAGACTAAGTGGCAGCTTTCTTACCCCTTTGTGCAACTTCCATAAGCAAGGCAATCGGTCATTCATGAAGAAGACAGCTCCACTCCAAGCTCATCAACCCATGACACCAATTCGCACCAAGCCCAGTAGATTCATCAATGCATGAACATGATATGCCAATGTAGGATTCAAAAACAAAGATCAACTTTCTCAAGCTATAGGCGTGAAAAGGTTGATATTGAATCCTTCAACTAAAATCTAAAATGAAGGTGTTTGAAGAATATATGAAAAGATTTAAGCACTCAAACCCATTTAAAATTTTAGATTAAACAAAAACAAGTTCAGAAATTTTTTTTGATTTTTCAAGAATTAAAAGACCATTTTCTGAAAATGTTAAAGATGAGCACTTAAGCTCCAAAATACCCAGACGTGAAACCCCAAAAATGCACGCTCAAAATGCTCATCAGCCCCAGCAAAAAGATCTGAACAGAATGCACAATATACCCGTACACACCCACGCAATTTTCATGTTTGCCCGAAGCCACGTGGAAGCCAATCAATGGCTGTCCACAAGAGACGAATGAGGAGCATATTCTCTTTGTCCTAGAGGGGTATTCTAGTATTACTAAGGATATGAATGAGGAGCTGTAAAAAGGAGTTTTGCTTTATTTTGCAAAAATCAGAAATGGGGAAGATGATGAATAGTGTTGATGTGTGAAGGTGTGTGGCGTGAATGGCAAAGATGCAATCAGATCTGATTGCTACAGTAGGGGAACCAAGCCATGTGCAATGCACATGCATGTTTAGTAAAAAACAGAACATGGGCTTTCAATGAAATGGGCTTAAAAAATAAAACCCGAAATGGACCTACTGTTGTGACTGTGACTTAAGTAACAGCCACTGTACGTGAAAAACAATGTTCTTTATGATCAGTGAATGACTAGTCAAATAGACAAAAAACTGTGATTTTCATGAAATGAATGAAGTGCAGTATACCTTGTGTCTTTGTTCATTCTTGGCTTCTTCAATACAGCTGAACTTGACCTTAATCTAGTCTAGAGCTTGTGAGAGATTAAATACAAATAAATACAATTGTTTTGACAAGGAAAATAGCCAATATAACAAATCCTAGAAACTAACATATAAAGAGGGTATTTTTGGATTATCAAAAAATATGTGAGGGTATTTTGGACATAAAATTCTCATTCCGATTCCCCCTCTCTTATTCCGTACCCCCCTAAGAAATCCAATTTCTCCAAAATCATGAATCTCATTCCTAATTTCATGTGGATCCCATATTCATTTTCATTCCTTTATTATGTTAGTAAATACATGAATGACAATGAGAATGATTCTCAAATGTTAAATAAACACAAGAATGACAATGAAAATAATTCCCAATATTAGTAAACACATCTCATTATTAGTTAGTAAACATGCCCTAAGAGCTCTCAAGTCTTCATTATATTGCATAACAGCATGGCATACGCAAAAAGCATCAAAATGTTTCGTTCACTTAAGCAAACCAAATGACATTTCTATCATCGTAAGATAGGCAATGCCAAAGGTTTATTGACCCCCAGTTCCCAAAGTGCAAGCAAATACTCACAAAAATTCACAAAATTAAAAGGAGACATTGTTTCAAACAATTATCCCCCAAGGGAGGTCCCCTTAAGTAGTGCTCAAAGTCTCTTCTAATAGTGCTTGAACTTGTCGAGTAGTGCTCGAGTGAGATTTGAGCATACTGGCAGGTTATATATTTATGAAATTTTTCAAAAAATGACTAAATATCTTGGAAGCAAGGGCAGACATATAGAGGGGCCAGTAAAGGCAATTGTCCTCACTCATTCTTTGCCACAACCATAAGCTTCCCCCTACAGCATAACAATTTGCTTAAGGGTCGGGGCAAAGTGTTTGAAAAAAGCCTAAAACAAAGGCTGATAGGCCCAACTTAGCAAGCTGCAGGGGCAATACACGCGTGACTAATTCTCTAATAGCTAAAATTTTGGTAACTTAAAGAATTAGAGCATTGGGTTAGAAAGAAGATGGTTTGGCTAGTGAAGGGGAGATGATGAAGAAGACTAGTGAGCATAAGAGAAGACAAATGGAAGTGATGTTTGATGAAGTAATCTTATGGGTATAGGTGGTTGCTGATTTTGTTTTATATATTCTGATCCTCATTCATGTTGACTGTGAGGTTGGAGAAAAACAGAGAAAAGAGAGTTTGATCGAGGGAAGAAGAAGAAGTGTGAAATTAATAAAGTTGTATTTTTTAAAATGAATTAACTGTGCTTAAGTTCAAGTTTTTGATAAAATACTTCACTATATTGCATAAAGGGAGGTTACAAATTTAGCAAGATATAGATGTCACAAAACTACATACGGGATAGGGTGGAGACAGAGATAGATCTATTCTCCAGGAAAAAAAAAATGTCTTCTAAATATTGTGAAAAAAAAAAAAAACATTTTTAAGTGTGCATGTTTTAAATTTTTAATATCGAAATATTAGATAGTGTCTATTGTCTCGCCCCCACCTCCACGAAGAAAAATTTATGGGTCTGCCACTGCTTGGAAGGACGCATTTTGGCTATTTTTTCAAACCAGGTTAGCATTTGGTAAAACTTAAAATGCTTTTAGCTCTTGAAATGAGAGCTGTGAATTGAACAAGTTCTTGTTCATCTGCAGAAGGGTTTCCATGGAAATAGGAAAAATCAATTTTGTTCATACTACAACATATACAATTTACAAAATTTAATACATGGCATATTTCCATTAGAAATGAAGTAAAGTGCATGCATGAGACTGATAAACATTACAAGCTTAGCTGAGAAAAAAGGGAAGGGACAAGATCTACCACGGACCATGCAAGCCCTGCATATTGAAGGAATCTTATACCAGTATCGACATCAAATGAGTCTTGGCTGGATAAACGGAACAGCTTCTGCGGATAACCTGATTGCTTCAACCCATCTGATTTTTTCCCATTACTTGATCCATTTAGCGTTGCAATGTAAGTGGTTGATTTTATTGGGATGCCCAAGGTGTTAGCTGCTACAGGAAGAATCCATTTAGCAAGAGCTTTACTGCAGAACTTTACAATAAGTATTGTTGGTATTCCCACAAGAATTCTTCCCATAAATGCAGGGATTGTTAATTGGGATATGAATATACGCGGAACGGCTTCATGGTGAAACTGATGGTATGTTTGCTGGACCCCAGATACCTGGATAACATTGCTGTTTTTAGTTATGAATATCATGGGAAAGCACATAACTTGGAGAACAAAATTTGCATGAATTTCGAGAACAAATTCCTATCTAAAAATATTGTGAATCTGATATATATGATTAAGAGTATTAACATGATTGTGTGTATATATATATATATGCATCAATCAGCAATATGCATGATTTAAAATAAATGTGTAAAAGCAAATGAAGCATGCAACAAAGCAACAAGGGGTTGATGTTTATGGATAAATGATTGCTTACAATTCCTAATGCAACACCATTGAAGGCAGTGTGGTACTCAAAACTTGGAGTTGGAAGCTCAGGAGTTGGATAAGCAAAGAGCAATATGAAGCTTAGGGCGGCCCAAAAGGTTGTAACTGCAATAGAAACAGTGTGCATTAAGAATACATAACACACTTTCCAAGTTCTAAATTCCATAATTACTTTCTCATTTCCAAGTTATAAATTCCATAATTACTTTCTCATTTCAATTCCAAGAGTGTTAAGGTACAACCCCAGTCTACTTGTCTCCTCAGAAGTCCAAAAGGGTTCATGTTTCAGCATTCTGATTTAACCTGAACCATATTTTCGATAAGGGTTTGATAGTACAAGTTTGGTACATCACAAAAATAACCCAACTTATGACTTCAAAGCCCCATGGCCCCAGATTCCCTAGTTAACAAAGGGTGGCTTTTCTCTATTAGGTAGAACAATGTGTCCCATTCTTGTTTTGACAAGATAAGAAAGAATTTGTAGAAAATTCTTTCAACTTGCATACATCTCATGTGAACTTTCTTCTCTATCAGACCAAATTCCATGCATGTTTCAATCTTTCAAGGGATATTCACAGAACGCTTTCTAAGATTGTCGGATCTTTATGAAAGCTTCCACATTCTATTTCCTGACATACAAAAGGGCAGGCGTGGGCATATCTTCCTATTTGGGTACTTTCATGCTCACCACCTTTGGGGCATCCTCCTGACAGTATTCCAGTTTCTTCTTGCATTATTGAGTTATTCAAAAACATATGTTCTTTTGCACTCTAGGCTGTTTCAACCAAGTTATCTAGAATACATAATAGTGAGTTAAATGACCAGCAGTGTGCGTACCATTTTGTCCCGAGACTACAAAATTGTCAACATATTCGTGAACAGTAAGCCAGAACGAAAGAATCACCAATCCAATAGCAAGCCCACCTATGACATCAACAAAACTGTGCATGCCGAGATAAATTCTTCCTATCAAGAAAACATGAGTTTAGTTTGGGAATTTAAGGAAAAATAAATAAAGAAGCTGCCAACAACTCATAAGAGAAAGGTACACTCACCCAAACCAATGAGACCCACAAGCAAGCAAACAAGAGCGAATCCAGTGAATTTCACATAGGCATCTTCATTCTGAGTATAAGACAGGATGTAATGCAAAAGGTATCTGGAAAGCCCAAACCCAAGAGCAAACCTTTAGTGTATGTATGACAGTAATTCACACAGTAAGTGTTTAACTTTCCAAAGCATGTATTGATGATTCATTGCTAAATTGCTGGTTAGTCCTAACTCCTAAATACATAAGTTTTGCCTCAAACTGTGATAATCAAGGAGTGTAACCAAAAAAGCTTAAACCAAATGTCTTGATTCACTCAGAATACATATTCAAAACCTTCATGAGCAAGCTTCACCAATTGTATAACCTTGAACTAAATTTTGAAGCACTTATATTATTAGGCATGCCTAAAGGTTATGCTTGTAAATGACAAGAAGAAAAGTAAATACCCAGATAAACAAACAGTGTTTAGAGTGTGGGAAGATGGCAATCCATATTCCAATGCATTATCTTCCTCATCTTTTGTAGCTGTAATTCTTCTAACAGGCGGGCAACTAGGTCTAGGAGCTGATACCACATCCTATTAGACACAAACACAGACAATATGTAACTTGATACCTGAAGCACTTAACCAATTTACAAAAACTAAACAGTA
Source organism: Dryas drummondii (assembly GCA_003254865.1). Lineage (NCBI taxonomy): Eukaryota > Viridiplantae > Streptophyta > Magnoliopsida > Rosales > Rosaceae > Dryas > Dryas drummondii. The sequence goes on along the minus strand of QANW01007568.1, from coordinate 2,132,269 downwards.
AGAATGAAAGAAATTACCTTTATACAGTTCCCCAGATAATCACAGGAAGCCATCAACAGGGTCATTTGCCTAGCCAATTTGCCATGCCCACTCTACAAATGGTCAACCAAAAGCCACACACATAGAAATTCTCAGAAAATCCTGATTAACATAATAAACTTAAAACCCAAAACTGATATAACAACAAACACACAAAACCAAAATTGACCATTAAAGAGAGCACAAAAAACATACCCAGAAAAGCACAGGAAGAAAGGCAGTGTAAAATGGCACAGAAACAACACAAGACAAGCCGGAAAAGAAAGCATCCAAGAACCTATGCTGGAAATACTGCAAAACCCAATAGAAAACCAAATTCCAGAAAAGAAAAAAGTCAATGATTGAAAAGATTCAGAATTGGACAAGAATGGTCGTCTGGGTCATAATGTTTTTAGCAGTTTTGAAACCTGGATCTGGAGGATGAGAGGAGTGTCTGTGAGGACATGGCGGGTCACCCATGGTTGTATGAAAGATCTAAGCTTTCGGGTCACATTGAGATATGAAGCTATTACAATCCATGACACAATCCCACACAGTGTTGCCCCTTGCCACACTGCTATGCTCTCCATTCCCTTCTCTCTCTCTTCCTCTCTGTATCTCCTTCTGAGAGAAGAATCGAAAAGGAAAGAAGAAGAGGAACAAGGAGACAAAGAGAGACGCAGAAAACAAAGAGACCAAATTGAAAAACTTTTTTCTTTTTTGGGTCTGAAAACTGAAAAATGACTTGGACTTGGGAAAACAATGTTTTTGAAAAAAATAATAATAAAAAAAAAAATTAACGTATTATGGTAATGTTTTGTTTTGGTAAAAGTCTATTGTTCTTGTTGTATTTAATTATTAGGACCTTTATAGTCTGTATGGCCTGGTTTGTATGTTGGACAGTTGGAGTTGGATTTTGACTGGCAGAGAGATGCCTGCCACACAGGAAAGAAAGAACATTCCACCCCAAGACCAAAAGTATACAACAAAACAAAGTATTATACACTAAAAAAGGAGGAAGAAAAAACAACGTTGGTCATAAATTTATAATTTACACCTCCTAAGTATAGATTATTTTTTATTTTAAAAAGTACTTGATGTTGAAAACGTTTTAACGTGAAACTTAAAATTTATAAAAATTACAATGTGCCATTTTTTGTTAAATTTTCTGTTAATTTTAACTGTATATAGCATATGTGTGATTTATTTACACTAATAAGGACAATAAATTTACGCTATGTGGAAAAAATAAATAAATTAAAAAAGCCAGCTAAAATTTTATAGGTTAACAAAATAAAAATAAAAATCAATTAAAAAATTAAAAAATTTTAAAAACAAAAAATTGAGAACGAAAGAGATGAGGGAGGAAGGAGAGGTAGAGATGAACGAGATAATTTTTTATATTTAGTTTCAATGTTAGCTTTTAATTTTTTTAATATATAATAATTTAAATGTCTTTTTCTAATTTCTTTTTTATTTATTTAGTTTATTTTATTTGTTCATGTGGCGTAAATTTACTATCTACATTAATGTAAATGCATCTCACATATGTTATATGCAGTTAAAATTAACAGAAAAGTTAACCTAAATGGCACATTGTAATTTTCATAAAGTTTAGGTTTCACATTAATATGTTTTGAAGATCAGGTACCAAAGTGAAAAACGACTTATACTTAAGGGGTGTAAAGTGTAATTCACCCTAACTTGTATTTAAGAAAGTAGTTATTAGGTAGCACACTTAAAAGAGTAGTAAAAATTCAAGTTCGATCCCTCTTCTCCAACTAAAACAAAACTTGTATTTAAGGATGACAATTTGTGTTAGAAAGTCCTATTTGCATTGGGTTATAAGTATTTAATTGCCTCAAATTTAAATGAATTTCAAATTTCTCAATAATAATCTATTATAATTTGATTTTTTTTTTTGCCATTAATTTGATATGTTTAATTAATTGTGTAAAATAAGTCAACATCAATTACTAATCCAACTTGTTTATTAATTTGTGTTTTTTTTTTTTTGACAAGTTTGTGTGTGAGTTAACTCACATGTATAGTGAGTATTAAAAACTAAAAGCTCAATTCACTCTCTTTCAATCAATTCATCACTTATACATTGTTATTCCAATATGGACCTTAAGGCATCTATGTGAGTTTTTAGACATCGTAGAGTGGACCTTGCGGCATTATATGGTGGACTTTGGGAAGTCACATGGTGGATCTTGAGGAATTGTAAGGTGCACCTTAAGTTATTCTGAATTGGACAATGTGTCATTTTGAGGTGCACAATGCAGATTGAGACATTCTAAAGCCTACATTGAGACATTCTAAGGTGTATATTGAGATAAAGAACCCTCCATATATGAATGCTTATTTAGAATTCATATAATATTTGTTAAATAGGTTTATTATGTTAAAATTGGATTACTTTTGTTTAACACTAATCCTATTCAAGTTTTCGTGCTTGCGGGTTGTGTCATATATAGGTTTGTGTCAATTGGGCAATTCAAACTCACTAAATTTGTATTGGGCTTAAGTCGCGTTAAAAATTGACACTTGTATTCTATTAATATTTTGGACTTGATTTATAATGAATAAATAAAATTAGTATAATGAATAAATAAAATTAATATATTATTTATACTCTCTAATCAATACACTAATCATAATACTAAACACTATATATTCTATATATCCTAATACTATTTATACTCTATAATCTATGCACTACACTTTGTATACTCTATATTCTTTAGGATATGGTATAAGATATTAGAGTTTAGGCCCTTTAGGGTATTTTTAATTACTTTTTATATAGAAATGTATTAGGGTTTAAGATTTAAAAATAACTAAACAAAACCCCAAAAGAACCAAACCAAACTCTAAACGAAACCTCAAACTTTTTTTTTTCTTTCCAATTGCCCAAAGGCCCCAAACCCTAATTAACCATAAAAAAAAAAAACCTAAAGTCTTTTTTTTTTTTTTTCTTTCCTTTCTTTTCCTCTTTGCCCGTGACTCTTTCTTCCTCTTCCCTCTCATTTCTCTCTCCCAGCCCTACGCGCACATAATCTTATCCCTGTCAAGCTTTCCATAAAAGACCTTCTGAAGAAGCCCCAAGGTAGCTGCTTGCCGACCCTGTATTGTAAAAAGAACATTGCAATCACAAAAGTTGATGAGAAAGAAAGATTGGTTCAGGTCTTCCCCACCCACTACCAGCCCCCCTGCCTCTCTCCCCCCAACCCAGCCCATCCCCGACACACCCCCCTCACCTAGCCCCAAGTTGATATTTTTGCCGAAACTTTTGAAATCTTGACGAAAATATGTTGGTATCATAATAAAATCTTCCTCTCCCCAAAAAATGAAATTTTCCTCCTTGTATATAGCAAATTACATTTAAATTAATAAAACATTTCAATATTACATAATGGTCAATGTAAAATTTCTTTTTCCATAAAGATCAATGAGTTTTGAAATTATATCTCATTTTAATCACTAAGTTCAATCCACTTGATGATGTTATGTATTTTGATGCATTGGAAAATATCAATTTTTTCATTACTTATAGCCCTTATAAGCATAAAATTATGATGTTGCTCTTAATTTAGTTTAGGGTATAGAAATGAGGTACATGATATATAAATGAAGTTTAGGGTTTAGAATTAGGGTTCAAGAGAGCTCAAAATCCTAATATGTTTTGTTACGTAGCAGTCAAATACAAACCTAAATATGAATAGTAATGTATATTTATTAATCTATTGTATTTTATCTTTTTTCATTTTGGTCAATAGTGACTAAAATGAAATTATAAAAAAGTGTATTAATTAAAATGTAATTGTGAAAAATTTTATTGATTTATTTGTAATTAGCTCATACATATATACCTAAACTACTTATTTAGTTAGCAATTGTTGAGGCTATTTAGTTGAAAGTGCCGTAGAATTTGCCTCTTGCACTCAAGTTTGATTCCTCACTTAAAAAAAAAAAAAAACTTTTTATCACAAATGACCCTCAACTTTTACCTAAATATCAATTTGGTTCTTAAAGTGCATTTTTACTCAATATTGTCCTTCATCTTTACTATCGCACATCAACATTGTCATTATGTTGTATTTCGTTCGAATTTCCATCAAAAATTGAAGAAAAAAAAAATAATCCCCAACCCGAGTCTTAACACACCTTCTCTAGGTGTGTTAAAACATTTTTAGCCCTAAAAAAAGTTTAGTGTAGTGTACGTGACCAGTTTTTACGGTAATTCAAATGGAATTGAACGGAAGGGTAACATTAATGTACGGTGAAAAATATGAAGGACCAAATTGAGTGAAAATACACTTTAAGAACTAAATTGATATTTGGTCAAAATTAAGGGATCATTTGTGATAAAAAACTTAAATATATATATATATATATATATATCTAAGTAGGTGTCAAATCAAAATTTTCTACCACCACATGGGCTGGCTACCAATAATCACAGAATGTTGCTTCTAGGCTGGCCTACCAATGCTTTTTGGGCGCTCTTCAAAGTTGACCAACAATGGGATTAATTTTCATTTACCAAAAGAAAAACAACAGGTTTCATTTGTAGACAATTTGATTAACATGAAGAGGAAAGGTTGACTATTCAAAGGCAAATCTAATTTTCTTGATCCCAATTCAAATCTAATAGTTCATTATCTCATTAAGTATCCTTTATTAGTTTGGAAAAAAAAATTTCAGATGACATTTTCCACACAAAAGTCCAACGAGGAAGGAAAAGTTGATGGTATTCAAATTCAAATATAATCAAAGGCCTTGATAATTCAATTCAATTCAATTCAGTTCAATTACTTGATATTAATTTAAGTTGATTACTTTTTTTTTGAATAAAATAATGATAATGGGTAGAGTAATGAGTTAGAATTAAAATAAATATAATTCAATTTCTTCCAACATAACAGAAAAAAAAAAAATTCCACACAAACTCCAAAAAAATAATCAAATAAATAAAGTTTAAAGCATTAAAAAAACAAGAAAAAAAAATAAACAACTCCAAAATAAAACAAAAATATTGCACGGATAGTTGCTAAGGATGCCTTTGGTTTTGCCAGATCTAGGGATATCCTAGTGTAATTCTTGTTCCTTGGGCCTTTGGCCCTCCCAAGTACTAAAAAAAAATATTAAAAATAAAAAAACAAAAATAAAATCAGCACAGCACATGTGGACAATTCATGGCCACTCGGCGTATAACACATGTGGATCAATCTATCTGAATTATGAAAGAAATTATCACCTAATTCAAAACCAATTAGCTATAGAAGTAGATTGATGCCATATTCATCGACTATAACTTTATTCCAATTCAAAACTAATTAGCACTTGTACAAATTTACAATTTTTTAATGTGGAACAACACACTTTACATTCTCACAAGTCATGCATAGGAGAATTAATGCCATATTCCTCAATCATAACTTTATACCAAGAAAAGACCTACAATCACACAAAGGCTTAATTGAGGAAGCAGATTTTCACTCCATCAGTATTTGGGTATTCCTCTTCCAAATGGGTTCTTACCTTGTCTAAGCATTTTATTTTTTGCTTCTAACATCTATTTTTTTTTAACCACAACCATGTATTACAAATCTAAGACTTCTTTGCTATGGTTTAGAATTTAATAGTAAGACTCAAAGATACAAGAAAACCTTCAAATTTGCAAATAGAAGGCTCATATTAAAAGTCAAGCAATGCCAAAACAAGAGGAGCCACGCTTACAATACCTGCATAGTAGTGGATTTATGCATGCCATCCTTGCACAAGGGCCATGCTAATCTTCTTCGAATCATTCCAAGTTTATTGGTTGCCTCAAATGGATGGAAAATTAGATTTGACAATTTAAGAATACAGAAAATTTTATTGAAAATAACAAGAACCCTTATGGCATAGACCATGGATGCTAAATGCATCACTTCTTGATTCATTTCAACGAAAAAAATAAGGCTCTTGAGTTTTGCTCCCTTCCTAATTTTATCAATCAATGGAGTATAATAATAAGTTTTGCCAGAATTATCATGGAACCATAAAAGACTCTCCTAGTCATATTCATGGGGCTTGTATTGCCATTATGGCATATCAAGCAGAGATTTCCAATTGCAAAAGATACACCCTGTTTCCAAATTTTATGATTTCTCTATTTTCTTATGTTCAGGAATGAACATGTTAGTTAATTTCTCGGATCCAGTAGCAATCAGTGGAGACTTGAATTTTAATAAGTACAGCTACACAAACCCAGGTCCTATGAAGATTTACAGAACTGATGAGAAAACCCAAGACCATGGATCATAAAGTTTAATGAACTAAGTTACACCATTAAGGAAAAGGCTACACTTCTTTTTGCACCTCCCCCCCATTTATAGGTTAAAAAAAAAAAAAAAAGAAGAAGAAAAGGAAAGTAATATTGGCTTATTACAAATTAGTTGCAGGACTACTTGAGATGTATTAGGGTAACAAGACAGCATACTTTTTTAGCTACACACCCCTCTGCCCTTCATGACATGCCTCTTAAGACCTGGAATGTGGACATTTGTTATATAGTCTCTCCAATCTAAGCTCCCCACATCAAATCCAAACTTCCTCTTTTCTTCTTCAGACATGCTCTCCATTAGTCTCTGAGTATTGCTGTTGTCAAACCTGCAGCAAGTAGTTAATTCAAATTATAATTCAAACCTCCATTAGTCTCATGCTTGATTATAGTTTAAATTTAGAGTCACAATACTATTGCTTACTGCACCATACCTTCCACCATAGAAAGTATACGGCTCATAAATGCTAGCCAAGTACTTTGCTTGCTCCACTGATTTTCTGCAAATCATTTCAAGTTTCTGAGACAGCTTCCCATTTGAGGAAGCCAAAGCTGTTAACCCGCTTCGTTGAATGGCATCTCTCCAAATGTGAGCAGAGAAATCTTCCATGGAGCTGAAGAGCTTCATCGATGGAACATGGATTGGCCTTCCTTTCGAGTCCATGCATGGTGAGGAGTTGTAGTGGTCATAGAGCAGTCTAGTCAGTTCTTGGAAGACTAATGGGTTCTCAACTGATGAAGTAATCTGGTAGACATTGATGTCTTGTTTCTGAGCCATTCCATGCTTTGCAATTGCAGCCAAGGTTGCGTTAACAACCATGTCAGCTGGAACCTGATAGCATTCATGTCAAGAGAGCTGAAACTATTAAGGGAATGAATATGTGATATAAATATTGATGCTGTATACTAATATATTTGGTCTTATTTTCCTAAAAGTATTCTCCAATCTATTGCTCAAAATGTCATGTATATTACATACTTTGAACCTGACTTGCCAAATTCTATAAGCTACATACATTGAATATGCATGTTTCCCCATGTCAATGTCATAAAACCTACAATACATAAGGGACAAATGAAAGAGATAAAGAATAATTACCACATCGAGTACCCCGTTTGGATCTACTAGGAAACCTGTGAGCTGTCCTTTTCCATAGTACAAAACTATTGGATCCATCATCCTGGGAACATAGGGACAATAGAGGTTTATTTCAAAGCTTATGTAAAAGCAATTTCAGTTTCAAAGTAACTACACCTTTTAAGATATACCTATTTCCTTCCATCCATCCAGGAAATGGCTCTTTGCAAGTGCTCTCGATGACACTAGGTCGGATTATGACTACTGGTATGTCACCTCTCATATTATCAATCAGCATTTCTCCCATGGCCTTTGTGAACACATATGTATCTTGCCATCCATATTTTCTGGCCCTGATTAGATGTATAAGCAATCTCATTGTTTTCCTTGATAGGGAGACCAATAAGTCCAAAAGATACAAATATGGAAATGAAATAGTTCAATCCTTATCTGCTTGTAAACCAAAGAAAGAATTAAAGAAATTGAAGAAAGCAGAAAAGGTGAAGCTCATTACCTTTCTAAACCCAACTCTTTCATCTTTTGAGCCACCTCATTGCTTTCATAAGCTCCCTTGGAAGTCAAAGCCAACTGTATTTCATTTTCAACATCCAGTGGATAAAATCCTGGTGGGGTTTCAGATATGGAATTTTCTTCTGTTATGCTTTCTCCTATATAAAATGGCTTTTCCATAATTCTCCCTTGTCTTTGTCCATTAACATATGCTGCACATGAGAGGACAAAGCATCATTTTAAGTAATGTTAGAATCGGCAAGAGCAATTGCTCAGAAGGCAATCCCTTGCAGATATAGATATCTAAATCTAATACTCCATAATTTTCTACACCTTTCTATTTCTTAATTACCTGTTGATACTTGCAGGAAGAGCTTAAGTTTCTTGCACTTCTTTGCAAAGGACATAAGGTGGCAAGGTCCTTTTGTGTTTATATCTAAAGCTACATCATATCTGCAAAATATAATGGTACAAATCTTATCACAATTAGAACTCAAATGTTTCAGAGAAATCATTACAAATTTAGCGTAGAAATCAGAAGTTCCAGTGGGAAAAGGCCACAAAACCTTTCATGAAATGTTGTGTTAGCTGCAGAATTTACAATAACATCAACTTCTTTAGCAATCAAGCCAGCCAAATCATCATCTAGCCCAAGATCTGATTCACAGACATTTCCTACCACAGGAACTAGCTTGCTCAACATGAAGGCTTGATAAGATTTTCCATAAGTTTGCCTGAGACACTTGAAAAGCTCTGCATTTATGATCTAGAACACAACAGCACATCGAAATTCAAAGTAAGGGCTAGGAAATACAATTGATGAATGGCTTAGAGCAGGTTAGAAAAACTCAACATTACATAAAAAAAAATTAAAAATAAAACGTACTTCACTTTTTAATCTGTCCATTGCAGCTTCCTTGTTTTTGGCCTTGATCAAGAGAAATATCTTGCCCACATCAGGCGCAGTCCGTAATATCTTCTCAATAAGAACTGGATGGTTTTCAACAAAAAGGAGCAAACAAAAAATAAAAGGTCTTTGCTATATTTGTGTAATTTCATGGAAAATGCATAAACAATAATGAGTGCAAGTGTGTACCTTTTGCTAGAAACCCAGTTGAACCAGTTATGAAAAACCCTTTTCCTCTAAGAAATTTTACAATCCCAATACCATCATGCATCTCCACTAAACCACCAAAAGGCACCAAATCCTTCACTGCAATGTTGGAATTCTCTTTCTGGGTCTTCTCATTTGGAGACAAAACCAGGCTTCCTGCATCCATTACAGCAGCAGATGCAAACCCACTTGTCTTTATGGCATTTCCCCCTGATCCTTGGCAAAAAACCACACTCTTTTTTCTCCTCAACAGGCACCAATCCCTCTTATCAGACTCCACCCTTACAGTTTTATTTGGTGCAATTGTTGATGACAAAGAGCTGAGGAATGAAGCTTCCATCACTGCCAAGAAAGATGGGAAACAATTAAAATCAGATGAAAGAGAAAAAAACACAAAAAAAAAAGAAGGTTAACAAACAAAACTTGTTGCAGTTAAAAATGCATGGTTGGGTTGAAACCTTAGCTAAACACTTCCTGAACCAAAATAAAATTAGGCTAGTAAACTACCTAAGGTGTATAAGATAAAAAAGAGATGTGGGTTTGGTTTGGTTTTGTAAACTGTGAAGAGAGAGGATGTGTGTGTATGTGTGACAAAGAAGGAAGGCAGGAGATGAGAGTTAGGTGAATATGGAATGGTGTTGTTATATAGAGATTTGGGAAAAGGGCGCTCTTTATGCCACCCCTCTCACACTTTTTTACCAACGGCAAAGTTGGCGGGAACTCTCTTCGATCTCATCTCCACTATGTTTGATTAGAGTTCTTGGGGTGAGGTACATTTTCTATGTGCCATATATTTAACCCAAAAATGCAGGGGTAAAAAAGGGCGTGGGACTGTGAGATGAGGGGGAGCAATTGGAAATGGGGGCTGCCTCTTTTTCTTTTTCATTTTTTAGTTCAATTTGAGAGAATTTTATGTGAGGTTCTTTATCTTACATTCTTACATGAGACTATGATAGTGTTGACTAACAGAAAAATTCAGTTAAAATATAGCATGTGTCCAAGAAATAAAAGATCAATTTTGATCACATGTCATTTTTAAAGGAATTATTCAGTCACTCAACACTAACATGTAACAAAACAACCCCACACAAATTTTGTTAGAGTTGAGAGATGTACAATGATTTGGGGGCTGACTTGAGTTGGTCCCTTCACTTAATTTCGGTGGACAATGGAGGACTTTGTAGCTCCATTCACAAACAACTTTTATCTCACACTTAAGATCAAAGTTTGAACTTCCATCTCTTGTCACCTTTTATGTATTTAAAAAAGAAAAAAAAGTTGGCAAACTATAAATCTCAATTGTAACAATGTTACTGTCACGTTTTTCTTATTTTATGAAAGCTATATGCTATTCGCATGTTCAGTAAGTAATCAGCATCAATTGCCTTGTCAATTGAAAAAGAAATGAAAAGGAAAACCTTGCTGGTGCTTTATTAATAATATATAATTAATTATAGGTGAGCTAATTGTATGAAGCGTTTGTAGTCCAACGGTTAGGATAATTGCCTTCCAAGCAATAGACCCGGGTTCGACTCCCGGCAGACGCATGTCATCTCCTTTTTTATCGTTTTCCTTTTAACCAAAACACCTCAGTGAAATCTGGAAAAAGATCATAAAGGCTCTATGGGTTTGATTGCTAATCAAATTAGGTCACATGTGTATGTGTTTGGGTTACATTTTGATTCCTTTTGGTTAACATCGCCATATAGTTTGAAACTATTAATTTTTAGTAATTGGCACCAACACAGATTGAAGAATTGTAGATTTTGCAATTCAATCTAACGATATCAGATTAAAATCCAATCCAATTTAATGTTCATTGAGCTAAATTGGATCATCATTATTAGGTGGCTTAGGTGAGCGGGTGAACATATAGAATTAGATGTGAAATAAACATTCAATCCTAAATTAAAAAAATTAAAAAATTTAGAGTACAAAACATAATTTTATCGAAAGGTTTAGATCATTCATCATTTCTATTTAGTATCAAGCAGGACTTTGCATGGTAGGGCCTGGATGAGCTTGGAACAGGAACTAGAAATACAGGCTGACAGTGCCACATAACTTTTGCCATGACAATTATAAATCTCTTCTTTTTGTCTAAAGGAAAGAAAACATATATACATCATTAATCACCAGACAAACACCGAAGACAATTGCACTGAAAACCAAACCCCTGGGACAGCAAACTCTGCCGAGCATCGTGATCCATACTTGCATCGATATAGCATATCCGGAGCTCTTCACCTGAAAAATACACAATATTGTATTGAGCAAATTTTTACCATATATGCCTATAGAGTCTATCAGTGGTGGAGCCACAATTGAGATTTGGGGTGAGTTGGGCGTTTAGGAGGTGGGCTGGAGATGAGAGCTAGGACTTGTGGGCTAAAATATTTACTTAAATTTTCAATTTGAAGGGGGAAAAACTAAAACATATCATTACAAAAACTATTGCAAGACAAACCTGCATCCACATCGCGAAGGGCTTTCAATCTTGCATCTGCATTCTCTATCCATATAATGTGGGCATTTGGATCTGTAGAAAAAAACCAGCAGATTGAAATTTTCAAATCGGAAATGAGATTGACGATAGAGGTGTCTAGGGGTAAATGTAAAGCCAATTACGCTGTAAGCAGGGCCAAGGTGCAGTCAGAATGATCTATAGTTCTGTTTCTCATAGCATGTGAACGACTTTATTCAATGTCTTATATCTTGTTTAAACTAAGTTTAATTTAATTTCTCAATTAAATAATTTGATTAACATTTAGAAGATCACTATCTGGAACTAAAGCTTCCATTACTTTTGTGATAATTCCATGTCATATGCTGAATATGCACACACACTGGTTGTAGTTGTCTTCAATTCTTATATTTCTATGTCCTCACTATATAGAAAAATTGCACTTCCATAAAATTAAAGAGAAGCGAGGTAGAAAAGTTTAACCAAAATAGTGCAAAAGCAGACGACAAGAAGTGCTTACCACAATCATGATTATAGAAGGATGGAAGCATATAAACAGCATTCCCAACAGCACCTTCAGCTTCTATAGAGGCTGCTGCTGATGACAGGAGATCATCATACAATACCCCAACCAACTCGATTCGAAAAGCGTTAATACGAATCCGTGCCAATATGCCAATGTACCATTGCTTAGTTAAAACTTGTAATGTCAAGGAAGAGTATTCTCTCAACTGCTTCGGCGAAAGTACACGTGCAAGACAAACTAAAATGGAGAGAAATTAAGTTCCAGTCAGTTGGAGGATACATGCCATCTGTTCATCCGTGATATCTGAGTTTCTGAAGGCACTCCTTAGCAAGTCAAACCCCTCGTCCATCTGAAAATTGTCACCTTAATGCATAAGCTGATTTTTTATTTTATTTTTCTGATAATGTATAAAACCAATCAACTGGATGAACACTACATTTCTGAAGTATTAAAGCCATTTAATTAACCGTAATAAATAATATTATATGTGCATTTATCAACTTCCTTTACTCCTGCTCTGTTGAGCAAAACATTTCCGCAAGTACACCTGCAGCTATTAATAAATGAAAATATGACTTGGCAGCAGCTTGAGAAAAGAAATGAATGAACAAACTGCCAAAAATTTACTTAATATAACTAACATGTAAGTCTTGGGATTGTTCTCCAAGCAAGTAACCTCAATCAATTATCATAAATTAGGCCCCAAAAGAAGGTAATGCATACTTCAAAATTGACAAAAAGCAGGGAAGCTTTGTAGATCAAGAGAAATGTAATCAGTTCAAGTTTCAAGCTTTTCAGTCTTGGAGAAGGCAACCTTAATAAGCAATTCATAGCCCTTCTTTAAATTTGAAATATTTTTACTCTGTTTAAGATGAAGGACCCAAGAAATTTACTAGCAAAGGGGAAAGACATGAAGGTTAAAATTTTTCAGAAATCACAACAAACACATGCACAGCACAAAGACATGAATTTTGTTTACCAGAGACGTAGGATGAATTTTGAAGCTCCTTCTACTTGGTGTGACATATAGAAAAAAAATTAAACCAAAAAGATTGCCGTTTCATTATTCAAATACTAATGTTATCATTATAGAATAAATTAGCTAAGGTACTGACCTCTGAAATCATCTCTGGAGATAAGCTAGCAGGTTGGAGTATGTCAAGAAGGTTGGCAGATGCAGCACTTGACATGACCATACAAGCCAACCGCTTTACAAGCAGTGGATATTTCAAACCATGGGACCTTTGGTAAGAGAAAATCACGAGTAAGAAAATCAATAAATATATATATATATCACAACCAAAGTGTGAAGCATTTTTGAGCCGAGAGCCCAGGTAAAAAACCAGCATAACCAAATATGTAGAAACCAATCTTGCATGCAAAATTGTTACCGGTTTCAGGAGCCCAAGAAAATATATAGAAGTTGAAAAATCAGTAGTTTTCACATGTATTGGTAATTGGGTGTTGCCTTTTGTTGTAGAATATTTAATAGAAACAATATTCGGGGTCATGCAAGGAAAACAAAATTACCACTACTTGTTAAGCCTTGTTAATGGGGCAAAAAATATCCATTTAATGGTAGAAGAGACTGCAAAGAAGCAAGGGAACTCTCTAATGACTTCAATTAGATCCCAAATGAATTTAAAGTGAAATGTTGATGGTTTTCCTAAGAATACATACATGACAAAGAAATAGTAAAAATAGTAAAACTGTGCACACAATGTGTGTGTAACATGAGCAACTTGTGAGTAAAAATACGCATACCGGCAATAGTTATCGTAAGCTGACCAATCTGCTCTCATCTCAATCTCATGAAACCCCTAAAAATAAAAAATAAAAAGAAAAACATATATAAGCACTTCTCTAAGAAACAAAGATCGAACAGTTGATGGGCATTCCCCAAAATTTTGAATTAAATTTGGTGTAAAAAGCAATGCCACCTTAGCTTGTTGTTGGCAATCCTCACTGCAAAACGAAACGCGTTGGGGTTGAGAGCTGTGTGTGTTTCTGAGCTTTCTTAGGCAAAAGTAACAGACCCTGTGGACGGTGGAGAGAGAAGGGTGAGAGAGGAGGGGTTTGGCTGTGTGTATGAGCTCACCGGTCTCGATTTTCCGGGTCGCGAAGACGCCTCGCCCGGACGACTCAGTGAGCGCGACCCGGATTGGAGGCGGCCCGGGTCGACCCGGGTTCTCATTTTGGGCTGTGGTGGCAGCGGAGAAGGAGGAGGAGGAGAGAAACGGCTTGTTCTGGGAATTCACAAAGCGCGAAGCCCAACGACTATAACGGACCAGTGCCATTTTGGCTCACTTGCAACTTTCAAGCTTGCAACTTTATATAGCCAGCTCGTGGGGAGATTTCAACTTTATATAGACACCCACTTTAGTTTTTTTTTTTATTAAATCAGTGGGGAGATTTCAAGTTAGAATTTCTTCTCTCAAATAAAAGGCATATAATGCACAAAATAATGGTTCCAAAATTTCAGGATTTATAAATTTACATTGTTTTGATTACTTATCAAGCATGAAAATATTTAAGAAATTTATAGGGCTTGTTTGAAATAGAGTTTAGAGTGGGCGGTTTTGACTTTCGGCGATGTGGCTCGAGTCCAGGGTCTTAGGATTAGGTCCCATGTTCGGGATCTTGAGTCTGATTTTCTAAGTTAGAGTGTCGTATCCAATACAAGTTTGCAATCAAGAGTCTTGAGTAGGGATCCCAAGTTTGAAATTCTGAGCCCCAAATATGAGGCCTTGGGTCTAGGTTTTTTTGTTCTCGATTCTAAAGTCTTCGGTCCCAAATCTCAATTTCTTGAGAGGACAATGAGGATGGTTTGAAGGGAATAAAAAAGAAGTGCCAAAATCGCCCTCTCATATATATTTCTTTTACCTCTAGATCAATTTGCCAAAAAATAATATTTATTTTGCTTAGTCCTTACTCCTTACCAAGGTTTAAGAGTATATCATATGGCAATTACCAAGAAATAAAATACAAATTCCATGACCACTAGAAAATGGTTTCACCAAAATCGTTTGCTGTTGGCTTTAAATCAGAATTTCAAACATTATTTCTTCGTTAAATAATACATATATAGCTGAGGGAGTTGATCCGAATGCAAGCCCAAAGGGTGCCACTGAAAATCTCATACATAAGAAAATGTACATACAAATAAAGTCACCTATTTAGACATTCTTCTTTTCTTTTTTTTTGATATGACATTCTCTTAATCTACATAGAGTCTTATATCGTAAATCCAAAAATTCTTGCAATTGGTTTTCATGTACTAGTAAAAGTTAAAAGGTGTACGTTTACCTCAAGGCCTTGTACCCGATGAGGGAGTTAACCGTAGGGTGTTAAATCAACAATCTATCTCACATACGGATATGGGCATTTAGGATGTCAAAATAGCCCAATCCTTGTTATGAACCAATCTTGATCATCAAAATCATTTGTCATAATCAATTAATGATCAATTCAACGGTGATCTCCAATCAAAATTGTTCTTTGGGTAATCTTTCTGTACTTCTTTAGGAGGAATGAAGCAATCCATGGAGAGGCCAGGGACGTCAAATGCAATATCATCAATGGTCCATGTTTCTTCTAGCCGTGTGATTGCGGACCCCGCCTTTAAATTGTCCCCGAACCGTGTGATGAGCACATTGGTTTGACCGGCGTGCGCGATCATCACCCCTTCCACCGTCCGATAATCCTCAATATTTGTGGACATTGTGGTCTCCCAGTAGGTAGGGTAGGCACCAGGGGATTGGATCCTGGTTAAGTAAGAGTCCTCTAAGTACACTAGCAGCCCACTTCTTTGGCTGAAGTAGCCAAATATTACATGCTTGATCATCTCCGCTGTGTTATCACTTCGTTCAGCCAGATCTGTTTGATCAGCAGACAATTTCAAGACAAAGCAATCAACAGCCGAGATTTTCCTTTCCCCCATGTACTGTGCTGGGGAAAATACAGCTGATATTGTCATTGGATCTAGTCCCTGCACACAAAATTTCACTTTACAATTTATATTATAAGCTCGGTTTCACTCAGTCCAAGTATATGAAGAAATTTTTATATGTGACCGATTGACCGATTAAATACATCCACCTTTTCATAGTATGCACGTAGCCATATAGGACTCATTATATATCGGTGAAAATACGTCATTCGAGATCTAAATTTAATACACAAATTGAGAAGAGTTTATCTATCCCTTGTTATATACAACATGTGAGACACAAACATTATCATGTAATAGTTACATGACCATGTGTATGTCTCACATATTATATACAACAAGAGATATCTAAGTTTTAGCCACACAAATTTGAATTCCCTAATATTATTGACAATTGTATAGAGAATGCAACAAGATCCACTATTTTGGGTACTAAGATCTTGTCTAATTTGCATATGCAATAGGGGACAGCTCCACATTCATACTACGGATTTCATTGAATTGTCCTAAGAACCCCAAAGTCACCAAAACATATTGTTAAACAAATATAAAATAGGTAAATAATGCTTACTCTAAATTTATTTGGAAGAGGCCCCACTACTCTTAGTAGTTAGTACAAGAATAGAAAGAACATAGAGCAATAATTAATAATATGTGAAATTAAGGACGTACTGTTAACGTACTTGTTATACAAGTTGAAATTAAGTACATTTTTCCAGATCTTGCTGATAATTCGCAAAGAGCATGTCGTTTTTCAAAGCTGCCCCATTATGATATATGGTCGCTGAATTGTTTATATGTGAAGATGAGTGATGTCTGGTACCTACGTACATGCCAGTAGGTGAACTTGAGTTTGTTCTGTTAATTTTATGTGTTTCTGTTTTTGGTAGAGGCCGGCTTGGACAACCCGAATAATTTCTTAATTATCATTACCATACTAATCTAGCTACTCTTGCTTAACAGCTTGTACGTACTTTTACCGACACATTAGTTTCGTCGGTACATAGGTCACCGACGATAAATATTTGCTTTCGATAAAATCGACGGTCTTTTGTTTTGGCAATAATAAACTCATTTGTAGCCTTGTAGGTCGATGAATTGTATAAGTGATTAAGTGGGCCTCAATCTCTATTAAAAATTTGATTTACAATGTCATCCTCTTGTAGCTGCATTGACCCTAATTTATGACAATGAAGTATTACTTTAAGAAAAAAGAACGACTACGAATTGTAATGTGAGTTGGTGTTCGAATTAACCCAGCTTAAAGATTCATGAGGACTTTTATAAAGAAGTATATACTTTATATATAAAGTGCTATGTTAAATTTTGTGATCCCTCTTCTCAATAAAGTAAGCTGACAACTGAGATTGCAGTAGTGCTGGTATAAAGGATTATTATTGTCACGCACTTACCCTATCTAACAATTATAATATAGTCAGAAGCCCACAACCCCAAATTATTAAACAAGTCTTAAAAGTTGCCACCAATAATTTTGAATACTTTTGGGAAAGTACGAGGAAAAACATCCTAAAGTAACTTACAAGCAACACCAATTTATTTGGTCATGCACTCATGCCCTACTAGCTTGGAACACAATTTACTAGAACAACATTAATCTTTGGAATTGGAAATTAACAAACTGAGATTTAGTTGAGTAAAAGAAAATTATTAATGAGGCAAACCACAAGTTTCTAATTTAAACACCAATTAATATGATGTATAGATGGATGATATATATACCAGTATTTTAATTGTTAAAAATAAATAAGATTCAAAATGGGAGTGAAATATAAACTAGAAAGAAAAAGCTCTTAAGTTAGTATTCAAAATTTTAGGATTTATTATGGTTTTTGTGTATTATTAATCGAAGTGAAAACACTACAATCCTTGAAGAGAGGAAGTGGAACTTGCCTGGAGAGCTCGTCGGAGAGGACGAACACCGCCTTTGGCAGCATGCGCACCTAGCCACGGCGTGTGGCGCCAAGCCACACTGCCGTCACTACCAGCTGCTACCTTGTGACCACCCAAAACTAGCTCAATTAGCCACTTATTAGGAACCATCTGCCACATTACAAAGCACCCTTTTTCTGAAACCGTGGCGGCTCCGCCAGCCGAGCCGCCGGGCCCGGGATCATCCACCATTGCCATGATCACTTTTCCGGTTACAAAAATGTTCTTCACTTTACCTTCTAGCTTGCGGCAACCAGTGGCAGCTGTGAAGTGTTGTATTATATATTGTGCTGTAGAGGACACCTGCCAATGAAAATTATGAAACAAAAAATTCAATTCCAATTTTTATTTTAGAGGGATAATAAGTTAATAACATATCAAATTTATAGTTGGAAAGACTTACCCTTGCATGAATTGAAAGTACATAATTTAGCTACCCTTTGTTTTCTAATTCCACAAATATTTGTAAGAATATAACCAACTAATTGAATAAAAGATAACTAAACCCCTATTTAGCATTTAGCATTTAGCTCATTCTAGCCTTTAATTAGTTAATGTGACAACCTAATCTTTAATTTTTTTTTACGTAATAATCTTTCACCTTCTAAAATATATAATTATGAGTTCTTAAGGATGAATATCTCATATTTAAGTAAAAGCTTCGTTTATACATGGTGGGACAAGTGTGGCAACTTGCTAAAAAAGCTGAGCTACAAGCCTAGAAACACAAAACTAAAAGCAAACCCATATCTACCATTACTTTGCTCTGTCTCTTTAGCTCATAGCCAGGCATTANCTTTCCCCAAAAAAAAAAAAAAAAAAAAAAAAAAAAAAAAGGTGAAGCATATTAACAAACAGTTTTAAACCAAACCAATTTATGTTAATCAACAATGTCCAACAAATTAAACAGAAATAGGAGAGGAACTTGAAGTAATGACAGGTAGAGTTACTTACCTGGTCAAGGGGTAGTTTGGGGTGAAGAGAAACAGGGAAGAGAGGGCAACCCAAAACGCTAAGAAGGACCTTGAAGTCAGACCTCTTGTTGAAGATGACAAGGGAGGTGAGGTGGGTCTTGATCCACTTCCGCCATGTGTGACCGCGTAGTATGCCTCTGTTTGAGCGATTTGTGGATGCATCGTCTTCTTGGTTAATGTTGGGCTCCTCTGACAGTGGTGCAAGCCGACCCATATCTAGCTAGCTATGAATGTGATCTCTCTGTGCTGCTTCTTCTTCTTCTACTCTGATTTGCTTTGCTTAGACAGGAGAGGAGAGAAGGGTGTAGGGAGTTTGCTAGTTTGGTAGTAGCATAATAATGACATGAGCAAACTGCGAAAGGGTAGTGCTTAAAAGTTAAAAAAGAGAGAGAGAGGCAGTGTTGTAATCTACTCTGTCCATTCGCACTTTGGATGCGTGTTCCTCAGTTTACTCCACAATCCTATATTCCTATTTGTTTTATTGGGCTGTAAATTTGGAAATGGATTTTGTCCCATGTTAATTATTTTTACTTACAATCTTAGTTTCTGTATTAGAGGAATTGACATCACTCTTGTACTTACACTTTCTTAGATTTATTATACACGATTAGAATTGATGTAATTAAACTTTATTGTTCAGCATCTTGGACTCGCCACCCCTTGAATGATGTTAAAAAATCATCAATCAATTCCTAATGAAATAGTTATAGCAGTGGCTTGTCGGAACCCTAAAGTCTTTACTTGATCTATAAATATCAGTGGCTTGTATATATCATTCTAGAGTGATATATTAATCTACTAATAAAAGACTTGGATCCTATAAGTTTTTAGAATAATGTTAAATGGACTATATTTTTTCACCATAATGTTTCTAAAAAAGATTGATAAAACTCATTTTTATTACTAATATAATGTATGAAGTAGTCTAAAAATATAGTACAAATAATTTTGTTGAGATTGTTTTTAATAAAATTTTAACTTAGTGGCATGCATAAGTAACAAATTAAAGTCAAAGTCTTAATATGTGGGAAAAGCTAGCTAGCTAGCAAGAATGAGTTTGCTGGTAATTGTTATTTTTTGCGAAGGGCCTTAAGAGGGCCATGAGCTAGTCCACCTTTAAGCACTTGGGTTCTTTAATTAATCACTTCCGTACAAAATTTATTAGTTAAAAGTACTTTCGATGGTGCTGGCAAGTTATTGACGTTAACAGCTTTTTGCCTTTCACTTGCAAATTCTCTCTCTACAAAAAAGCAAATGCATAGTTTAGGGGTTAATGGTTAGGCACGCCACGCACGTGCACTAGACACTAGTACAGTAACCCATCTCCCTAAATAGATACTTTAATTGGGGTGACATTAACTACTTCACATGCAATATGCTTTCATTAAGAGCTGTGTGCAAGAATATACATAAAAAAAATGAAGGAAAATAACAGCATTATTATACATATTACATTTTAAGAAAAATACCAACTATATTGTTAGAATTTACCTCACAATATAATTTTATGATCTAAATTGTCTATTTTTCAAATTTTCATTCAAAAACATTCTTTCAATATGTCAATTAAACTGAAAATTTGTTGGCATTTAACATATTAATTGGTCTATTTATGTAAGAGTCAATTAGATAATTAAACAATTTCAGAATTTATTGATGATTCGGATGATTACACCACATTGCATGTGGTGACCTACGGTACCCACTTATTTTCGAAGAATAAGAATAAAGGATGGCATACATACATACATACCAAATGTCATTTTAAGCATGTGTAGATATTTTCTTTTTCAGCTTTTTAATATCATTATGGAGCTTAATTAATAGCAAATTAGCAATACATTATGATATGATGTAGCACATTAGAAGGGACAATTGCATAGCCTTGGCGCGTGAGGCATTGTTTCACTACCAATATATATATACCTACACATTACACACACTACATCTGGTTGGGAATTGGGGTACGGAGAAGGGAGCTTGAAAGGGGGGCAATGCAGGTAACGTGTCCAAATCATAGCCAATTTGCAATTATGGCATTTCTGATTGTTTGGTACAATTTGGAAAATTCCTGTCTCCTCTTCTTTAGTGCTTCTGCTTGGTGTCAGCAAGTCTTGGCAGGGGTATCAATGTATAACATTTGGTCCAAATCTATAATGGTATACCAACCCCTCTTCCTCCAAATCTATACATTTCTTTGTTATAAATATTTAAAAATGGTATAACAATACAAGATCTTCTATAACTGTACATTTGTTTGTATGATATCCAAACAGATCAAATGACTATAAAATTTTTGTTCTACAAATTGAAATAAGTTAACTTATTAATCTAATGGTGACAATAATGTTCATCATTCATACGGTAAAATTAAAGGTTTTATAATGGTATGCAAATCTATTCAAAGGAATGCTATTTCTTTTTTAAAATTTTTCGATTTTGTGCATTTACATGGTTATAACCATTTATTTTTTTAAATGTTTGACAAGGACTTTTACTTCAATCAGAATCAAAATTTGTTGTGAAGGTTTAGTGTGTGTGAATTCAAAACTGAAACTAAGTTAAAATCAAGTAAAAGCGAATTACTTTGAAAACAGAACAGAAATGCAGGATGGTGCTAATTTCAAAGACTTCAATATTAAGAGCAAAAGACACGAGTCGGTTTGTAGCTACTTCTACCGAAAAAAGCAAAACACAAGAAGGCCAAGTTGGGCAATGCCACAAGTGGTTGCTAACTTGCTATTAAATACTGGGCAGTAATTGGGAGTACCACTTGGTTACCTGTACTTCCCAAAACCACTTGTTCGATAATATAGGTTTAGAATCAAAATTGTTCATTTTTTATATTACTTATTGAAAATCATTTTTACAAAAAAATTAACTTAATTAGAAATTATTTAGTTATATAATTATTATCGAATAAATAGATGATTTGATTAAGAAACTACTCTTTAAATATAAACTGTTAATTTATGTAATAACAGTTATATAACTAAATAATTTTCGATTGAATTGATTTTTAATAAACGATCTAAAAAATAAACGATTTCATTCCTGAACGAACATGCACTTCCTAACAAGTAATTTTGGAGGATGAAAGTGACCAAGTGGTATCCCTGGGTGACCCAAGTACTACCCTTAAATACTCATGGTGCATTCATGCCACGCCCAAGGAATGGTCCTCCACATTAATTCACAAGTCACCCTTTGGGTTTTGGTGAATGTTTCTCATCAAATGAATAAAGTCTATTTCTAACAAAAAATTATAAATTTTATAAAAAATTAGAATCATATATATAAATCAATAAATTAAGAAAATTAACTAGTCTAATATAGTGCCACTCTTCTTTCTACACAAAACGCTGGTTTTGTAGGTGTAGGCAGTAACATGGTTTGATTAGTGAACATGGATATGGCATCAAACATAGTGGGCCGATCCGCTCCATTTTCCTCCACCCCTGCACCTTCTTTCATAACTCCCATGTCTGCATGCAGAAATATTGATTAATTATCTGATCATATATAAGAGAATCTTGATTAATATTTAAAATGAAAGATTAGTATCACATCTCAAAAAAGAAAAAATTAAGAGGTAGTTAGATTTCCTCCTTTGAGTAAAATGTAACTTGTATTAAACTCAGCTATTAGAATGGATTTTGATTCTAGTCTTTGATTTTTAAGTAATTAATTACATTATTATTTGTAGGTACTTTATTAATAAATTTTGAATATATACGGTAAGTACATAAAATATGCCCACAAAAATTATATTAATGTACCTATGAGGCCTCTTTCATTAAGGAAAAATTATTCTGTGTAACCGATATACGATCATGTGATGTAACTAATCCAATGTGTCATATGAGGTTCCTTTCGTTGATGTATATCTCATCTTAAACATGAGGTATGGCTTGTGAGACCCACTCCGCATTGTAATTTGATGATCGAAACCGTCTATTTTTTAGGTGTCTATACAAGGATCATCCTTTTAAAAAGTTAGGTAAATTGAAAATTATTAAGACATCTAATTATGATGAAATAAATAGACGAATATATGGATTCTATTAACACTTGAAATGATGGTCCTTTAATCAAATAGTTAAATGATTTTCGATTTGTCTAATTTTTTGCAATGATGATCCTTATATATAGACTTAAAAAATAGACGGTCTTGATTATTGAATTACAATGTAAAATGGGTTCCACAAACTATAATTCATAATATTTAAGTTGTGGCATATCTCAACGAAAGGGCCTCATGGACCTATACTGCTATACATAATAATGTATAGTAACAAAACCATTAGTATACTAAAGCTTTTGGAGCGAACCCTGCATGGTTTCAGCTGAACCCCTACGGGACCATGACCAAATTGGGGTCATGTAATTTCTAAACTGTTTGTTGTTAATTGGAAAAAGAAAAAAAAAAGAAAAAAAGAAAAGAAGAAGTGAAGTTGAGTACGAAACTGAACTTGTTTTTTTGGTACAAAAAACTGAACTTGTTTGCGGAGACAGCTAGTTGTAATGAAGCTCAAAAAAACAATCTCAGTAGAAAGACACTTACCACATGCAATCACTACAAAAAATCTGAGTAAATGACACCTTCATTAGTTGTACAGAAAGGGGTGACAATTGAGAAATAGGGACTAAAGTGCCTCAATTTTAACAAAAATAAATAGCAATTAGACAATAGGGACTAAAGTTCTTAATTACCACCCCATCCTATGCAACTAAATGATAGTGGCATTTCCTCACATTTTTTGTAGTGAATATTATTGCAAGATGACTCTGTTGTAGTCTGCTTTATTGCAAGAACCATCCTTTGAGTATCCAAAGGAAGAACTACATTTTTTTTTTTTATTAGAGAAAACTTCTTTGTTGCAGAAAGTAATATGAAAATTATTAATGCACAAGTATGCAAAAATAATAAGGAACGAGTTGAGACTAGTACTACTGCTAGTGCTAGCTAGCCATGAATGATGAACCATCAGAAGTTAGTTACTTTCTGAACTAGATGATGAAAACTTGGCTGAGAATTTAATCATCAGTTCATCACATGCAGAGCAAAATATAGTGTGAATTTAATCATCACGTGCAATCTCTTGAAAAATAAAAGCTAGCTTTAAGTGGCCGACAAATTAAGCTTTTATTACTGCACATTGACCGGCCAGGAAGGTTTGTAAAACTTTATACATAGCACGTGTTGTAAAAATTTGTGAAATAGACATGTTTACAATGAACTTGGACCCCATGATCGAATTCGAACGCGAGACTCACAACTCGATTCATGATTCGACTCACGTATCAATTCGATCATGGCCTGATTCACTTTGAGTACCGATTCATGAAGACAACTTTCCGACTCGACCAACATATATGACAGTGTTGCTTACTTGCTTGCATATTGGGTAATTGCAATTTGCAAAGGTGATCGATGGCTTTATAATTTTTTATGAATAGGGTCCTTCACCATTTTAGTAAGTGAGAAGCTTACAATGCTTTCCTTGGGCCTCTCATATAATTTCTCTCATTGTAAGTTGTATTATTGTTCATATTCAAACCCTAAACACAACAAAGTGGATTTAACCTGAATTTAAATTGAATAAACCACTACATATTCTCGTGTTTTTTGTGTAATTTTTTTTTTATTATTTGATAATCAATCTTTGTGAATTGCTTGACCAATTTTGAGCACGACAGTACTGAAAGAAAAATAAAGAAATAATATTTGTACCAAAAAGGAAAAGGAAAGGGATAATGGTGTAAGCAGGGACGAATCTTAGTGAAGGGATCGGCAGGCTCAAACCCACCCTAATTTTTTTAAATAGCTATATATGTATAAGCTCATAGCCCTCCCAATTAAAAAAAAAAAAGACAAAACAATGAATTAAACATCACTCACTCACCCAAGTACCCATTATTAATATATATACAGCCCCCACCCATGACCTATCTCCTGATCTCCGACCGATTATTTTCTTTTGTGGCTTTTTGTTTCCTTTTATTTTATTTCATGATCTGTTGTTCATTTTCCTTTGCTTCTCTCTTCTTTCACTTCAGCTTTTAGTCTTTAGCAATTCATTACGTGGTAAGAAATCAATGGTGTTTGTTCATAAATGGGAAAGAGAACTTCATCTCTGTAATGGGCTAAGGTCAATGGTGTTTCTTTACTAAATTCAACCCTCCCAAATTTTCAATCCTGGCTTCATCTCTGGGTGTGAGGTTGTTGAGAGAAAGATCTCACATCGAAAATGTGAGGTTTTACATAGTGACTTATAAGGGTTAGAGCTACTTTTTTTCATTGTCAATTAATTTTGAGATAAATACTTAAATTTATTCGTAGTATCAAAATAGACTATTTACATGTTAAACCTAACTACCACATCCCACGTCACCCAATCATTTATAAGAATTTGTGCTGCTCTTTCATTGCGAATTGATTTTGTCATTGGCATCATCGTCATTTATTACAACCACAACACAGTAGAAGTCTTGTATCGTGGATTATGCACTCTATTAATGCAAATAAGTTTCTTAGAGTAGGACTTTGAGCATTGGTGAGAAGCTTTGTCATGAGCAAGTAACTACACAAACTCCCATTCCCATCAAAGACAAGTCCCCTTTGACTTTTGACAAGTTGAGATATAGACAAATAACACCGCATGGTTCATAAGAATATAAGGTTGGTGAGAAAAAGCTGTTCTTCATTATTCAGTCATTGCCTAACCTATGGCTCCTAAGAAAATCACAGTTCACTAAATTTCTCGTATTTCCTTTCCTGACTGAACTACTGAATTGGTAAGATGGCAATTGGGAAACTATAAAAGATCTTCAACATCAGTTTCTCCCATAATTGTTATCTATTTTGGTTTCTAATTATGTTTATCTGAAATCTGAAAATTTATAGATCAACAACAATTGAATGATAGTGTTTTCCTTTGTTTTTTTAACTTTTTTTGGCAGATATGGCCATATTGATTAATGCGTTCCTTGATCAGTTTGCATTTCATTGCATTGATCGCTGTTAATAATGATGTTGTTGAAGATGAAGCTAATCTTTGCAGTTGTGACATTGGCTTGCTTAGATTCTTTCGTCTTGCCTGATTTTCAAGGTACAATTTTGTGGTTATGTGACATTTAATTTGTTCAACTGGGGTATGCTCTGCACAACGATATTCCCATTTTTGTTCAATTTTTCTCTCTGAAGTTTGGGAACTAAGAAGGAGAGTGAGATGGGGTTTAGTGATTTTGATAGTGGAAAAGACTAGAACTAGGAACCAGAAGAGGAACAATCAGCTAAGAGCCATATATGTTGCAGTTGAAGAAGTGAAATCGGGTGTGAGGTTGAGAAGAGGATAATCTTGTGGTGGAGAGAGAGAGAGAGAGAAAGAAAGAGGAAGAGGTGAGGAGGGTGGTCGGCAGTCGCTGATTATGTTTTTTATTATTATTGTGACATCCAATGCAATTAAAATCATTTAATTCTTCTTTGTCTCTGTCTCACCCTCTCTCGGGACTCGAGAGTGGGTTTTTGACATGCTCTATGGGGCATTATTTCACAACGAGGTGGAACCCACAACACCGCATTGTGGGAGGATGTCTCATTGGGCATGCTCCATTGAGGACTAAATCCCCACTCTCTCTCTCTCTCTTTTTCTGTGTTCTATGGTGGACTATGTTCTGTAATGTTTACTTTCTTTGGTTGACTCTGTTTTTTTCAGTGTTTATGTAATGTAGTGGTGCATTTCTGTTGGCCCATTTGCTTTATTTGATTGTGAACATTGGTGTTTTCTGTTTCAGGAGATGCACTCTTTGCATTGAGGGCTTCATTGGTTAGTTCAGACGATCAGCTCACGGATTGGAACCCCAACCAAGTTAATCCATGCACTTGGTCCAATGTTTTGTGCGACCCTAACGATAATGTCATTTCTCTGTAAGACATTCATTGTTTATGGTGATGCGTTGTTGCACCCAATCACTATTTTCATGGCTTATGGAATTGCAAAATTTATTCTTTTACTTGCATATATTAATGCCCTATTACTGGTCTATGCTTAGTTTTGTCATTGTTTGCAGAACATGGTCAGATATTGGATTTTCTGGAACCTTGTCCCCTAAAGTAGGAGCCTTGACAGCTCTTCAAACACTGTAAGTAAGGAGAATATTAGTGCTCTTTGTATCATCCTAATTTCTATATTCTTGATCTTCTGGAGCCATTTCTCAAACTATAACACTTACTGGAGATAATGGAAACTTAATATCTATAGTTGGCTACTTTGTCTTTTAAGAAATATAATGTTCTCTAATTTGTGTTCAACTATAAATTTGTTGCTTTTAACAATCTGTTTCATGCAATTTAAGGGCAACTGAAGAATAATGTCAGTGCAGCATTGGGGTCTCTACTTGAGTTTATTAAAGTCAATTTGGTTTTTATCTTAGTCCTCGCAATTTCTAAATCACATGTTTTATGAATAAGTTAATTGTAAATAGACTATGGTTGGAATTATGAGTATAACAGTGTCAAGATTTGTATGACTCCTTTCCATAAAGTCAAATACACTGATATTCTCATAAATTAATTGAGGCTAGTTAAAAAAAATCCTTGTTGCAGGCTGCAGCTAATTCAGTTAGCTACCTGTGCCTTTAATTATTTTCCATTTGACCCCTTACCTAAGGCATATCTTCTGTTACATCTTTGATGATCACATCCTTTGTCGATTGGGGATCAAAGAATAAGAAATATCATATTCCTCACTTCTCAATCTATCCATGTTGATTTGGCCTCCCTTCGGCCTTTATGTCTTCCGTTTGAATCAATTCACTCCTTTGTACCATGCACTCAAGTTGGCCGGCCTTGAAACTTGTTGAGTTGAGGGTAACAATTAATCTTAAGTTGCGTTATGCCTTGACAACAATTCCCATTTGTCTGTTTTTTTTCCTCTCTTCTATCTGTAGACATATATGCATGCCATATACTTACATTTCTGATATATATAAGGTCTATTAATCTTTCAGTACATTGCAAGGAAATGGCATAACTGGTGGGATACCAGAAGAGCTTGGAAAACTGACAAATTTGACCACCTTGAATTTAGAACATAATGATTTAACTGGTGAAATACCATCTACCCTTGGTAATCTGAAAAAGCTTCAATTCTTGTAAGTTGTTCCATCCGCATTGTTTTCAGTTATCAGTTTTATCTTATGACTCTCTCCATCTTCCTCAATTTTGTCATTGACAGTGCTTTCTTGATCGATCATGCTAACAGGAGTTTGGGTATAAATAATCTGAACGGGACTATCCCAGACTCACTTTCAAATCTTTCAAGTTTAATTAATCTGTATGTTATCGGATTTATCCATTCAAGTTATGCTAAATGAATTGATTTGGAATCTGTATGTGTGAAGTTGTATACTTAGGACCATATATCTCTTCAGTATTTGATGGCATACTTGAAACTGCCTTTGCAGTCAGCTTTCCTACAATGCTCTCAGTGGTCAAATACCCTCTCGGTTATTTCATGTTCCAGAATACGAGTATGAACACTTTCTAATGTTAATGTCCTATCAATTCCTGACAATATCTGACTGCACGCCATTCTCTCTCTGTCTACACATAATCCACATATGTTTTTCAGCATGATTCTTGAATTGACCTGTGTTGCTTGTTGCAGTTTTAGAGGAAACCGCTTGAACTGTGACGGAAATTCCCATTACCATTGTGCATCTGCTATTGCTGATTCAGGTTTAACGGGTCATAATATTTATCATATTGGAATCGAATTGTTCAGTTTAACCCTTTATTTTAATGAGCAAGATAACCCTGCTGAGTTTTTCCCACTCTTGACAGGCTCTTCTTTGTTTTGTATTTTTTTATTTTGGGCAGGCTTGAAAAGCTCTTCAAATAAGCCCAAGCTTGGAATAATAGTTGGAGCTGTTGGAGGGCTTATCATTTTACTTTCAACTGGAGGCGTGCTTTACTTTATGTGCAAGCGTAGGCACAACGGCTACAAGCGTGAAGTTTTAGTAGGTGTTGCAGGTCTATGTTGCTTTCTCAATATAGAACTGCTTCAAATTTGAGTGGCTATGTTTTATATATCAATCTTTCCATTGCTGATAGAAATTGCATAAAACTTCCCAAAAAGGGGAAACAATACCATTGGCTGATAAAACTCTTCTCTCTCTCTCTCTCTCTCTCTCTCATCAACTCATATGATCTTTTCTTTTTTATTTCTCTTTCAGTGCCAAAACATGCTGTTTTTTAAGCTATATGATCTCCAGCTATAAGTTTCCATACAGTTTTCTTTGTTTGATTTTGATGTTTGCTTGTAGTTTGATCTTGAAAACCTACAATTGCATAAATACTGCAGATTTTATAAATTACCTCATAATTATGGTTAAGTAAACTTTAATGAGACCTTGTTTTGAATTTTTACAAATCAGCACAAGCTAAAATGGCTCAACCATCTTTTCAATTGACTCAATAAAATTTTCCTTTTTGTCAAACAAGTTATGGTTATTAATAAATTTACTCATAGTTTTAACTTACATTAGGCATTTGACTTTAGGTTAAATACCTCAAAGTCACATATTCATCTTACTTTACACCTCTAGGCATTAGTCAGGTTGACAGTGACGGGTGGTCGCCAAATCTGTCTCTCAACATCTTGGTACAAATTGGGAAAACCACTACTGATCGAAGCATAGGAGTTTATGGTAGTTGAAATACTACCTTGCAAATTATTGCGGATTGGTCTGTGCCATTCTCTGTAGTGCATGTGAATAACCGCTCTAGAATATTTCATATATTATACTCTTTAAGCATAATGTGCACTTGCTAGATAGAATATTACATCTTTGACATTTGTTGAATTTTCTTCATTAATCAAAATATGTAGGCGAGAACAGAAGGAAGATTCTGGAATTGCTTAACTTCATGAAATCTGATAGACCTACTGCTCATGTTAATGGGATTCAAAGTGATGGAAAGATGGGACATGATTTAAGTGTATTTAGCTATGCAACTCTCATGGCTGCCACATGCAACTTCTCTCAAGAAAACAAGCTCGGACAAGGGGGATTTGGACCTGTTTATAAGGTAATTAATTAATGGCTTAAATAATTAATAAAAGGTGTGCCTATTTTGTTTTAATAGCTGAGATTGTTGTAAGAGAAATTCTAATAGACTCACCTAAGTTACTCAGTTGACCCTCAAACTGTAGATCTCCACTTTACCCTTAACAGAAAAAAAAAAAAAAAAAAAAACCCCACCCCACTCCACCGCTGGCGGCCCCACCCCACCGGCTGGCCGCCACCCCTCTCATCTCTCTCTCTCTTTCTCTCTCTTCAGGCCCCTTTCTATCAGACTTAAGGAAGGTCGACAACCTTGCTGGCCTGCATGGAAGTCAACTATGCAAATTGAGTGAATCCATTTTTCTTTTAATACAAATAGGATTCTTTGTTTTTTTTGTAACAACTCATAATTATATGATAATTGATCGATCAGGTGACATTATAGATGATAAATACAGGGAAAATTGACAACAGGACGAGAAATAGCTGTGAAGAGGCTTTCTAAAGGTTCAGGGCAAGGAATTTTGGAGTTTAAGAATGAATTAACACTCATATCTGAACTTCAACACACAAATCTGGTTCAACTTTTTGGATTTTGCATTCACGGCGAAGAGATGATGTTAATATATGAGTACATGCCAAACAAAAGTTTGGACTATCATTTATTTGGTATTGGAAGCTATCCCTTTAATCTTAGTACTTAGATTTCAGTTGTTCTAGAAACATGTATATATATATCTGTTATCTACTTTTTAATTAACTGTCAATAGATTACTAATATTCTTGCTTCACTCTATATATATGTTGGACAGATTCAATCAAAGGCCTGCAACTAAATTGGGAGAAGCGTTTCACTATAATTGAAGGAATCGCTCAAGGATTGCTTTACTTGCACAAATACTCAAGACTGCAAGTAATTCATAGAGATTTAAAATCTAGTAACGTACTACTGGATGAAAATATGAATCCTAAAATTTCTGATTTTGGTATGGCAAGGATTTTCACATATAATGAATTGGAAGCAAATACTAACAGGATTGTCGGGACACGGTAAGTAAATAATACATTATACATACATTCTTGTCACGTCTTTTGCTTTTGGTTGCTGAGCATGCATTTTTGTAGATATGTATTAAGAAAAATATTCTTTTTCGATTGGTACAGTGGTTACATGTCTCCTGAGTACGCCATGGAGGGAATTTTCTCTATAAAATCTGATGTCTACAGTTTTGGAGTGTTGATGCTTGAAATCATAAGTGGTAGGAGAAGCAATAGCTTTTACAATGATGATCGCGTGCTCAATATAGTAGGATATGTACGTATGTGAAACAAATCTCAGGACTTGCATGTGATTATATTTTTAGAAATTTAGATTTTCATTTTATACAAGACCTAATTTTCATCAATCCCAGTGTGTTAGATTGAATTTTGATTATAACTGTTTGACTTATATACATGTAAGGACTATAATTAAAATTCAATCAAACACTCAGATTTAATGAAATTTAAATCTTATGTAAAGATGAAAAACTAACTACCCCTTCAATTTTTCTTCTTTGAGATATGATACTGATCAATCAATTCAATTAACATTCTCTTATATCTGATTATATAATTAATTAATCTTTCTTTTGCATGCGTGCAGACATGGGAATTATGGAAAGAAGGTGCAGGGTTAAAACTGATGGACCCAACACTAGGTGATGATTCTTGTATTAATAGAGATCAAGTGTTAAGATGCATCCATGTTGGTCTACTATGCGTTGAGGAAAATGGAGCGGATCGCCCCACTATGTTTGATGTGATATCAATGTTGACAAATCAAACTATGTCACTGCCTACACCTACAAAACCAGCGTTTTGTGTAGAAAGAAAAGTGGTCGTCACTGGTATTAGTATAGGTGGAAATGGACCAGGTATTACATCAATAAATGGTATGTCCAATTCCGATTTTAATGCACGTTAGGCTCCTTTTGGTACACATTTTGCTCTTTTTTCCAAATTCCATGGCCTCTGGCCTCCACAAAATGGGCATTTCACAAAGTGATGTGGTATTTTGCTCCTTTTTCCAAATTCCATTTCCTACCCCATTTCTTTTCTTGGGTGTTTTGTATTATGGTGCTGTTGTTACAACCATGAATCCTCTCAGCAGTGTAATTGAAATCAAGAAACATATTGTTGATTGCAATGCATGCATTTCCTGCTTTTACTACACTTGGAAAAGTTGATGAATTGCAAACATTGGGTATTCCTGCAATTGGGGGTACCAGAAAATGTAATTTCAGATTCAAAGAAAGAAGCTTTTTTTGGTTTTTTATATGCTTATTTATAGTCTGTTTTTTGTAAGGTGGTGGAATAATGATAGGGAAAAGAGTGGTGCAGTTGGTACCTGTTGTACACTTGACCAAGGCTAGCTTCTCTAGTGAAGTGGCACCAAGTTGCCAATATCATTAAAAGAATAAAAAATGTATATGAATTCCATCCTTACATTATTTACATTGACTGTCACCAAGTTTCATCCTTGAAATGATGGAAACGGTTAGAATCCTTCACACTGATCTCCCTCTCTGTAATTACTGATATGACTATATGAGTTTAGTGGCATTGCATTCTGGCAATCACCACAAACCCTCAAGTTCTCGAAAATCCGAATGGAGGTTTTAGGAGTGCTAATAATTCCGAATGCAATTGCCAATCTCTCACTGTGACTTGTGAGGATGTGCTCTTTCTCATCATCCTCTATATCCTGCAACACAAAGCTCAAGTCAGGAGCATAACCAAGGCTCTTCATTTTTGCAGTTACATCCATCAACATCTGGTATATGGAAAAGAACGTCAGGATTGAAGTTTGGAAACATCTCCTGAAACGTGGCCATAATCTACCTTTATCTCCTTCATCTTGTTCCTCTGAGCCTAATTTAAGCAATTTTTTAAAGAAAGATAAAGTATTTGGTTCTTACTGTCTCATTTTCCAATACATGATAGACGTCCTTAGTGCTCCACAATATACTGCGTTGTCCAGCCTCTGCTTCACCTTTTTCGCGGACAATTTCCCAACCCATTTTTTGTACCAAATCATGCATCCATAGGAGGTTATTTGTTATTGATATGAGAGACATATTAATGAGATCATTAACTCCTGCAACCACAACCAAACCGCTTAATTCTAACATTTTTTTTGCATGATCTATACTTTCCCCTTTATATAAACACGCAATATGCAGAAATATCCTTTTCACATCTTCATCTAATCCTTCATAACTTGTTCTCAACAGTTTTAGAATTTCTGGTTTGGGAACTTTTTCCAATGTACTTAATTCACTTTCCCAGTCTTCTTTGTTGTTGCAGTTACGGAATGATGAACCTAAAACTTTAAGAGCTAGTGGAATGCCATCAGCATATTTTACGACCATTCTTGACAACTCAGTATAATCTGTCGTAGTAGAGTTATTTCCAAAAGCATTCAAATTGAACAGCTGAATAGATTCATCAAAATTTAATCCCTCAACCTTGTATATGTTATCATCATCAACTCTTTTATTAAGTAGACGCCTATCTCTCGATGTTATAATCGTTCTACTTCCAATGCCAAGCTTTTGTTTTGCTAGATCAGCTCAACAATCTAATTGGCTTGAATGGTCCACATCATCAAGAACAATGAGGGCCTTTGTACCACGAAGCCTATCTTTAACAAAATCTGATCCTATAGTTGGACTGCAGACATTTAGATGTTCTTCCTTTAGTAGCATACAAAGAAGTTCATCTCGCAAGGTATATAGTCCACGTTTCTGTGATTCTTCCCTAACATTTGCAACAAAATAGCAAGCATCAAATTCAGAAGAGAGTCTGTTATATACAGCATCAGCAATGGTGGTCTTGCCAATACCACCCATGCCCCAAATACCTATAGTGCGAGCATCTAGTGAGTCAATGCACAATAACGATTCAATTTTCTTAATATGTTTTCCGATTCCAACCAAGCCCGTTAAATCACATGAAGATTTACGATTCAATTTCTTCAAAATATCTTTGAATTGTCTGAACCAGATCAGACTCAGTCCTGGCATATATGAAGGGCACAAAATAGTTAGACATATATAATTGATTAGCCAATTAATTGTACGTAGAAGTACATGCATACAGGTTACAGGGTTACCTGGTTTTGTCTGAATTATCAAACCCGGATAGGTTGTCTTGCATTGGAGTATATGGGCAAGTTCATCTAATTAAGCACCATGTGGAAGAAGCATTGTTTTTTGAGAAAATGATCACAGAAAGCTTTGATTGCTCGATTGCTTCGGTTAGGGCTGATGAAATTCGATCACCTCTCTCAAGCCTGTTATCTATGTAGGTTTCGATTTTCTTGACAAGTAAAGCAGTGTAAAGATGGCTGGTAAGATAGCCTAGTACAAATTAATTTACAAACCAACAAGATACACTTTTTCATTTTCATTTTTACCAACTTATGTGACATGTTTTAACTTGGATAACACGTTCTAAAAGAATAAAGAAAATAAGAATGATAAATAAAATGCATGTTGAGCAATGAAGCTCGTCTCATATTTGAATGTTCATTATCAATCAACATTTGTAAGTTTTGTTACCTCAAAGCAATTGAGACTTGTTCATCACTTCGAAATTGGGTTTTAGGTCTTAAATTTTGGGCGAGTTAAAATCTAATATTTAAGCTCTTGTGGTGATTGTACACCCTAAACCAAGCAACCATGTTGAGAATGTGATAAATACTGAGAAACATGCAAGAGGTTGCAATTTGAATTAAGTTGGTAAAAAACAGCTGATAAAGTGTTAGACTAAAGAGCATTATCCTCTAAATTACAAGCTCAATCTACTTCACGAGAAGGTTGAATTACAAGAATAAGCACAAAATTCCAAAGCATGTCATTGTATATGGAAAATTAAAGTTTAAGTTACCAACATCAAATATACAAGGATGTTGATGACCCAAGTCTCTGCGGCAATAATACAAACACCTTGGCTTCAAGCAATAATGAAGTAACTAAAGTAGCGCATAGTATAGTTGCTTAATTGGAAAGAAGAAGAATAAACAAACTAACCACAAAGGTCTCAATTATAGCCAGTGGCACCTTCTTCACTAGCATGCATAAGAGCATCCAACACTTGTTGGTCGAGAGAAGCCATTCTACCATCCCAAACAACGTAACACAATGCGTCAGACACTAAAATATATTCTAAAATGGCTATCAAATTAAATATAAGTAAATAAATTCGAAGACACATTGTTATTTTTATTTTCATTTTTGTAATAAATTAAATACATATTGTTTTGGATATCTTGGAAATTGAAGCCTAGTTAGAGTAAAAATTTTATGAGACAATCTATATGTTATAAACTTTTATATGGACATATAGAACTGTATGTTTTATGAGACAGTTCTATATGGGTCCGTGTAGAATCGTCTCACACAAGTTTTTATATCGGGTAATGCTATTGGGACTATAGTTAGCGAAATATAATCAATTGAAAAGTCTCAAAAGCATTATCCTTTTATATCTTAGTTGAGCTTGAGTTATATACTCTCTAATCTCTTTTTTATTCGGGAAATAATTATTAGATATAATATTAATAATTTTCATTCATATTATAACACATAAATTATACAGAATAATTTATTCTATATTATCATTTAGATATATATAATAATGGTGTATTCGATTGGCTACTATGATATAGGTATGCATATTTAGGGTAGCCACTCCTAAACCCTATGCATATTCGATTAGTTCCTTTGTTTTTTATGTTTCCAATGGTAGCCACTCCTAACAGTGTAGAATCCGATTTTTCCCAAGGCCAAACTAGTCAGGAGCTCTCAAATCATTTAGAGGAATTCGTCATATATAGAAGAAGGGGTCAGAAGGTATATTTGATTAGCTATATTATCTTCGTTACATTGTATTCTTATTTTAATTTCTTTCACTCGTGTTTTATGCATATATGGGAAATTTTAAATTTTGATTATTAATTTTAGTTTGAGTATATTTTTCTTTTTAGCTACAAATATTATGCATCATCAAAGGAGTTATGTAGCATAAATTAATCTCAAATCAGCTTTTAGAAATGAAATGTATAAAAAATCAAGGCTTAATTGCACCAGAAGTTTAGGTCCGTCTGGTAACGTTTTACAGAACAATTTTCTAAAAACTGTATTGTAAAATGAAAATGACAAATTAAATTTTGTATTCTCAAAATATGAGAAGGCGTCTAGTAGCGTAATTGAAAAACAATTATATAAAACAAAAATAATGAAAACACATTTGATATTAACCAACTATTACAACCAAATAATTATATTCACAAAAGATATTAATTATAAATTATTATTAATCAATTTCATAAAATATATAATTAAAAAAAGAGAAGTTTTATAAAATCCAACCCACCTCGGCCAGCGCGACTACTTTGGAGGTGGAAGAGTTGTTGGTAGCCGTATTATTAATGGAGACAACACTGCAAGTACCTATGATCTAGTTGAACAAATGTATTTTCTCTATATAAAAGTTGTTAAGGTTCGTGAGCTTCTTGTCATGGATGTTACAGATAGTCTTGATCCATTTATTGAAGCGAGAATTGGAAACTATATAAAGATTACAAAGTATATATTTTGAGAGATGGGAAGAGAAAGAGAAAAAAAAAAAGAAATAGAGAAATAGAGAAGAGATGAAGAGAGATGGGTGAGGTGGGCAGCGGTGGGAGGTAGGGCTGCCGCCGGAGGTGGGTCTAGCTAGGTGGGGAGGGGGTGCATATCCCATTTTTTTTTTTTTTTTTTTTCAGTTGTAATTTTTTTATTTATTTGTATCTGTGTTATCTATGTTTTCTAAATTCACTGAAAACATCATTTAGTCGTTTTCTGAATTTACACTGTAAACTAGAAATTCTATTTTGTGTTTTTCAAAAATTGTTTTCTCCATACGGCAACTAAATGCATTTTTGTCTAAAAACTATTTTTTAAAATGGTCTACCAAACACATTTTCTTGACTAAAACTTGTTTTTATGTTTTTGAAAAAAAAAAAAATTTTTGAATAGAATACCAAATATGCCCTTATTTGACATACAATTCACTGATGGAATTCTTGAAATTCCAAAATTAATATTGAGTTCTGTCTTGGTGCTTACAACCCGAAATCTCGTTGCCCTTGATGAACAATGCCATTTCGGAAAAGAGGATTTCATAAATGACTATGTTATCATGTATGGCCCTTCCAATAAGGGATCCCTCATTAAGTGTTAAATGAGGGATCACCTTGTGAGGCTCACACGGGTCGTTTTGTGTTAATCCGAACCGTTCATTTTTTATATCTCCATTGATAGATCATCTCTGCAAAAAATCAGCAAAATCAGAAATCGTTTACCCGTTCGTTTAAGCAGTCAAAGTTTAAAACAAATTGACGAACAACAAATTCCTCTATAAACACCTAAACTTTGACCGCCTAATCATACGGGTAAACGATTTCCGATTTGGCTAATTTTTTGTATGAATGATCTACCAACAGAGATGTAAAAAATGAACGATTCAGATTAACACAAAACGACCCGTGTGGGCCCCACAAAGTGATCCCTCATTTAACACTAAATGAGGGATCCCTTATTAGAAGGGCCCTCATCATGTATGGTTTTGTGAAAACCCCAAACGATGTGGAGTTGCTTGTTGAGTACGGAAATATGGAAACTTGGGCATTTATTTCTGTCATTGCAGCTGTTGTTTTCCTCATACAAATGGTGTGCTCTATTATCTCTCCTTCACCCTTTTCTCCCTATCATTTTTCCACCACCTTTGAGGTAAAGGTCAATCTTTGAGAGAGTATGTAGTCTGTATCAGGAGGCTTAGCTTTCCTTAAAGTTATGTGTAAAAGAAATTTGAAGAGAAAAAAACTGAAGTGTATGTTGAAGAGTATGGTCTCTTTTCTTAGTGAAACTGTGCATGTAGATACCAAGTAATGTGGAGTGTTGAAGCAATGTGCTTTTTTTATTTGTTTGTCTGTGTTTTGTAGTTGAAATTTGTAATCTTTTTGTTAAAATCTGCATAGGTTGAAAAACAGGGCAAGCTTCATGAATGGGAAAAGATGATGGAAATTGAAAGTTCCTGAGAATCTTACATGTATCTAGTGCTGAGTGCATAGTGATCATGTATCAATTGGTCTATATATAGACCTTCATGTAATCAACAAGGAAGAAAGATGTGACATACAACATAAATGATCCGTTCAAAAAAATAAAATTTGAGTCTACTCTTTAGAAGTTTTCTAAGTGCTATCAAGGAGTACATCTCCATTCTTCCTTGTCGCATAAATTTGCAAATATTATATGTCTTTGTCATCATCACTCACCACACATCAAACACATCCAAATATCAAAACTATATATTTCATTTCTGCTATGTTATGTTTCTAAAAAATGTACTTGTCTTTTAGAGTCTAGAAGTCAATAAATATTTCCTAAGCTCCCTTCGGAGGATCTTCCCAGCTGCAGACTTTGGTATTGAATGTGTAAACACAACCTTCCTGACCTTCTTGTGTGGAGCAACCTGTGCAGCAACATAATCCATGACAGCTTCCTGTGAAAGTTCACTGCCATGCTCCCTAACCACAAAAGCCACTGGCACCTCTCCACATTCTTCATCCATGGCTGCTGTCACTGCAATATCTGCTATTTCAGGGTGGGATATCAGAACACCTTCTAAATCCGCAGGAGCAATTTGAAATCCCTTGTATTTGATTGTCTCTTTCAATCGATCATGTAAACTTAAGTATCCATTTTCATCAAAATACACAATATCCCCGGTATGCAGCCAACCATCTTCATCAATCGTGGACGTAGTTGCCTTTTCATTGTTCAAGTAACCTTTCATGATCCCCGGTCCTCGTAACCATAGCTCACCAATACCGGCCGGAGGCAAAGGGGATTCGGTTTTCCAATCTACCACTTTAGCTTGCATGTTTGGAGCTAAAAGCCCTATTGAAGAATAATTCCTAAGATTTGCGGTATTGAAACCGCGAGTTCCTACTGCTGTGGTCTCAGTCATGCCATAGCCCTGAATGAGATCAACATGAGGAAGGGTCTGAATAAAGTCCTCTATGATTTTCATACTCAGAGGAGCTGCTCCAGAAGAAACCTGCTTTAAACTCAGCAGACTATGTGTGTTAACATCCTTTGCTGTTTTTGTCAATGCTGTTAGTATTGGTGGAACAGCTGGGAAGTGTGTAACTTTATACCTATCAATGGCCTTGACCATCTCATTGACATCAAATTTCTTCATCACAACAATTCTAGATCCTAAAGACAACAATCCCATCACGAAAAGTGACAACCCATATATATGAAAAAATGGCAAAACAGCTAAATACACATCATTCAAACTTGAATGCTCATATTGTGAAGCCTCAAAACGCACAAAAAGCTTAACCGTAGATATAAAATTCCGATGTGTTAGCACAACCCCTTTGCTCACACCAGTAGTCCCTGACGAATACAATATCGCAGCGGTGTCTTGCTGCCTAATCACTGGCCTTGGAGCCAAATCAAATTGACTATAAATAAGCTTATAAAAAACCGAAGAAGCTTCTCTCTTTGAATCTGAAACTACATTTTCTGGTATCCCAATTGCAGGAATACCCAATACTTGCAATTTATCAACCTTTTCAAGTGCAGTAAAAGCAAGACATGCATTGCAATCAGCAATCTGTTTCTTGATTTCTATTACACTGCTGAAGGGATTCATGGTTGTAACAACAGCACCAATGTACAAAACACCCAAGAAAACAATGGGATAGTAAATGGAATTTGGCAAAAGGAGCAAAACCACATCACCTTGTGAAATGCCCATTTGGTGGAGGCCAGAGGCCATGGATTTGACAAAAGAGTAGAGCTCTGAGTAAGATATTGAAGACCCAGATGAGGAATCGGTGAGAGCTGCTGAAACCCCATTGTGTTGGTGTGAGAAAATGAATGAGACCACATCAAGAAAAGGGTCTGAAGGGAGGTTAATGGAGGGGTGTTTGCTGTGGTAGATTCCAGTTTCTGGTGAGAACCACCAAGGGCACAACTGGGTAGATAAAGATTTCTGATTCTGATTTTCTGTGATGTGACAGTGATTGAAGTTGTTGTTTAAGGTTGTGGCCATTGTAGAGAGAGCTATGGAGATTGTATTCCATATAAAACAATACAGAGATACAGAGAGGCAGAGATTAGTTTATTTATACAAGATACTAATTTCTCTTTATAATCTTGTTTGGGTTACTAGTTGGAAGGGAAATCTGTATAATAGGTAATTAGGTATAAAATATGGGGATGATTTACAATATAAACGGGATTCAATATTACCTTAACTGGATAAACGTGGTAAAAGGCAGAGAGGATCATAACAAGGAGAATTTTGTTAATCCAATAAATGGACATCAAACTTGAATTGTGACAGTTTGAACCTAAATGAGACATGTTAAATATTTCATAAACTAAAGTGAAACAAAATTTAATTCGTGGACAATATTGAGATTTTTCGAAAAGTAAGGGTGCGTTTGATAACGTTTTATAAAACGGTTTTTCATTTTACAAATTCAAAAAATGACAAAAATGCGTTTGGTTGCCGTATTGAGAAAACAATTTTTGAAAAACACAAAATAGAATTTTTAATTTACAGTGTAAATTCAGAAAACAACTAAATAATGTTTTCAGTGAATTTAGAAAACATAGATAACACAGATACAAATAAAAAAAAATTACAACTGAAAAAAAAAAAAAAAAAACATGTGATCTGCACCTCCTCCCCACCTAGCTAGACCCACCTCCGGCGGCAGCCCTACCTCCCACCGCTGCCCACCTCACCCATCTCTCTTCATCTCTTCTCTATTTCTCTATTTCTTTTTTTTTTCTCTCTCTCTTCCCATCTCTCAAAATATATACTTTGTAATCTTTCTATAGTTTCCAATTCTCGCTTCAATAAATGGATCAAGACTATCTGTAACATCCATGACAGGAAGCTCACGAACCTTAACAACTTTTACATAGAGAAAATACATTTGTTCAACTAGATCATAGGTACTTGCAGTGTTGTCTCCATTAATAATACGGCTACCAACAACTCTTCCACCTCCAAGGTAGTCGCGCTGCCGAGGTGGGTTGAGTTTTATAAAACTTCTCTTTTTTTAATTATATATTTTATGAAATTGATTAATAATAATTTATAATTAATATCTTTTGTGAATATAATTATTTGGTTGTAATAGTTGGTTAATATCAAATGTGTTTTCATTATTTTTGTTTTATATAATTGTTTTTCAATTACGCTACTAGACGCCTTTTCATATTTTGAGAATGCAAAATTTAATTTGTCATTTTCATTTTACAATACAGTTTTTAAAAAATTGTTCTGTAAAACGTTACGTCGTTACCAGACGGACCCTTAAAAAACATGCCTCTTTTTAAAAATGATAAAACATCATTTTTTTTTTTACACTTTCTTCTTTCTTAGTTGTCATTATTTTTAAAATTTAAAAATTAATTTTGAAAACTCACATTTAAAAAAAAAATCTTAATTAAAAAAAAATTGAGTAGAATACCAAACGGGCCCTAAGTTTTTTGTTGATCCCACGTTAAACTTGACTCCAGCTTCAGGGATGGAGCCATTGGTTGGCTAGCTCAACTGTATAGCCCAAGCAAGCCCAATTGATTTCCCATTTTGACTATGTAATTTTGGGTCTGAATTTTTTTAGCCCACCCACATATATAATATCCGGTCCACTTATTTCTAGCCCATTATTATTATTATTATTTTCCTTTCTATTACACACTTATAAGATTAGACAAAAAAAAAAAATCCATCAAACTTGTTTTTCATCGTCTCCACTTTAGCCTGCTCCTTTGACCTTTCTATTACTCATATAATTTTATTCACCGACTCTACACTTTTTTTTCACCTTTCTATTACTCATTGGAACAAAATAGATGATGACTTTTTTAGAGTTTGTATGACTACTCACATTGAAAAATAATTTTTGCATAGTATTGATTTAGAGACAAATTATTTATGATTTCTACGGTTTGAAAAAGCGTAGGTCACAATTTAAATAGGTTATGTTTTGTATTTGTATGACATCTTTATTTATTGTTTTGTTGTTTTTTTTTCTTTTATGTATAGATTTGCATCTAATTTGAGGGATAAAGCTCATTATGTCCTCTCTATTATGTGTATATTTTATTTTTTAATTAATAAAATTCACTCGTATTGTCGAATTTTATTTATAAATAAGTGAATAAATGAGATTATAAAATTCAGCCCACTCAAATTTTAAATCATGGCTCCCTTCCAGTCCAGCTTGGTGTAGATTTGTCATGCTAGGTATAGTTTATCATCCACGTTTAAATTGTTAAATATGCAGTCATTTTTATTTTTCAAATCACCGAAACAAAACCTTAATAAGACTTTAAACTCGGCGACATAGATTAAAATGATTCTAGCTTACTTATTGATCATTGCTAAACTCAGTCGTTTCTGCATAACACTTGTAGTCTTGCTCTGCGCTGTTTCATGGTTTTTGAGGCTTTCTTACCATGGTGAAG
Source organism: Dryas drummondii (assembly GCA_003254865.1). Lineage (NCBI taxonomy): Eukaryota > Viridiplantae > Streptophyta > Magnoliopsida > Rosales > Rosaceae > Dryas > Dryas drummondii. The sequence continues at coordinate 2,089,692 of QANW01007568.1, read as the reverse complement.
GGGGTTTATAGAGACTAAGGGCATCTCCAATGTCCCTAAAAATAGGGATGCCAAAGCCAAAAAAATGGCATTGCTCCCATAAAGTGACTCTCCAATCCAGCCGTAAGTTAGAAGTGTCAAAGCACCAGTTGCCAAATATCCCATTAACTTTGCCTTGTGGAAAAAGCTTTTGCTTTTTGGCATGTTGAATTGTTGACGCGTGAGTGCAGAACACTCAAATCTCATAAAAAGCATTTGCTTTATACGTTCGGTCCTTGACACCTCGTAGAAACTGCAGCCTTCTACACTTCCACTTGGACCACTTTATGGTTTACTTGAAACTCAAGCCTGCAATTTGCACTCTATGGAAATGATTTGCACCATAACAAATTTCAGCCGAAAGAAAAAAAAATTAATTAATGAAATGCTTGAACAAATTACTATAGCCTTCAAATTTATTATAACATTATGTTTGTTATGGTTAAGTTAGTTTATTATAATATTTTAAAACAAACAAATGAAAAATACAACATTGTCAGAAACCTAATACTTTAGTATGAACACTTCATATTCTTCCCCGAAAAAAAAAAAGAACAGTTCTAAATTTCTAATATATTAAAAGAAAGTAAAATATATTTAAAAACTACACAGCATATAGTCATAGCGAAAAAATAAAATAAAATATTGTTAATAACTCCACCTATCAAAAAAATTAGTTGGCATGCAAAAAAAAAAAAAAAAAACTAAAATTTATGTGAAAACGATATTGGTATATAAATATATATGCTGAAATTTAGTTTTTTTTTGGGTGTAAGTGGAGTTACATAGATTTAAATTATACGATTAGAATTTAAACAAGTAAAAATAAGAAAATAAGAGAATTCAAATCTGTATCCAATTGGAAATTAATGTCATTTTTATGTGCCATGTCATCTTGGCAAACCCAAATCCAAATGGTACATTGCCATTGGAGTGCATATGTCAAATTGTGAAATTATTGTCATTTTTATGTGCCATGTTATCTTGGCAAACCTAAATCCAAATGGTACATTGCCATTGGAGTGCATATGTCAAATTGTGAAATTATTAATTATTGTCATTTAATTGTGCCAAAAGTTGGCACGGCAGTTTGGCACACCTAGGAATTTAGCATTAGAAACTGTGTAGATACAACACCAATAGGACCGGTGAAACATGCAAGCTGTCCAACTCCTCTTCATCCAAGTTATTAATGGAGTCTACAAGTTTTCTTGGTCATTTGGAGCAGCTTGTTTGCTTCCTCCCATTTCCCTCTTACTGTGTTGTAGTTGTAATAAATGACGATGATGCCAATGTCAATAATGACAATGATGGGCTGTATACATGTAATTAAGAACCGAGTATAATTAGAAATCGATCAGATCAACTCAGAGCTTCCTAATTGCGCCAGTTTAATAAACTTGTTAATTGTTTTGACGAATACAATTTGTCACAACATCAAGGCTTTGAAAGTAACTAATTATGTGCAAGAAAAACTTACTAGAAAATCATCACTTTTTCTCTTTTGTTTCACTCTTTGGCTCTTTGTTGTTGTACTCTTAATTATATAACGGTGAGAAAGCAAAGTATATTTTATTCGGACTCTGGATCCCAATCCCATTCCTTTGTTGTTAACTAATCTTGTCTCTCCTTGCTTTTGAATCTCAGCCCTTTCCAAGAGCTGTGATGTTGTCATGGCTTTTGGCCTTAGTGGGTGGGTAACTTGTCATAGCCGATCTCTTGAAGCCATTGGAGAAGCTGAAGAGGCCATCCTTGTTGGTTTTGTACGTAACACCCATTTCCTTATCCTTGTTGGTTTTGTACGTAACACCCATTTCCTTATCCTTGTTGCTTTTGTAACACTCATTTCCTTACACCTCCTATTGACTCTCAAGGTAGGCCAAGTAGGTAACTGCCTCGGACTTCCCAAAATATTGAGGGGTTTTCATGTACATATATACTATATTAGGCTTAAATAATGTACATAAATGGTTGAGGCCTCCATTTTTATGATTTGTCTCGGCTCTTAGAATCTCAGAACCGGCCTTACCTCCTTCAATATAGTTGAGTCTTATTAAGTGGTTTTTTCGACTGACCATTTTATGTATTATTTCATGTTAATTTTACACAGTTGAGTCTTATATTGAAGTATTAAAGAGATGATACACTAAATAATATTTAGTATAATAGTTTTATTTCTATTGGTTTCAAGGTGGGTCAATTAATACAAGAAAAAAAGAAGTAATAACATATTATTATTAACAGAGAATAAAATCAGAAAGGACGTAGATCCTTGTTGGTAATACACACATATGTGGAATTTGAAACTAGAGTATGAAATTAAAGGATGTAGAACCCAACCACACTCGACCAAGGTATAGTGCTTTTGTTGGAAGAACATTTATTTTTTAATTGTTGAGATATATATCTCAAAATTAACGATGGCTAGCTGTACACTATGGCATTGTTATGGAAGACATGTAAAAAACAAAATACAGCGAGTTTTGTTGTTCAAAGCTCACTTTGAAATTCACTCCTGCGGTCCTGCCTGATGCAGGTTAATTAATTGCAGTACTATATATGTAAGTAATAATATTCAAATTTTGGAGCTATCTAATCTTAGTCTATTATCTCTCATTCTCTTACCATTTAGGCTAACTCTAAGGACTCCCGTGGTTGTCACACTAATCTTGCCTTTACAAGAAATGAAGAAAAGTGGTATTTGTCAAATGCATTAATTAGAAAACCAAATGAAATTGAGGAATTTTGAGAGTACGTACTTGTATACCAATAATGCTAAACTTAGTGGCGGAGGTGGCCATAACACCCAATTTACATGTGGCTCTATGCAATTGTTTCTAAATTTACAAAATAGTTATAGTATTCTACAAAATTTTGAAACAAATTATTTCTGGTTAAATATTTGAAGTCACGACCCCTCAAGAAACAACTTTATGGCTCCGCATCTAGTTAAATTCATCAATTGTTTATGAAATTTACTATAATATACTGTGTTAGTATACATGTTATTAATATGTTACTTTTTAAAAAAGGGATAAAAAAAATATTTACAAAGCATTTACTGAAGAATCACCCATCAAACAATTGGTGTTTTCGCACAAAATACCACCAATAAATACTATCTATTAATTTAGTGATAGTGCTCTTTAAAATGTTGGAGACGTTACAAATTGGAATATCTCCTCTCGGACATAAAAGAAAAAAAGAACTACCAAAATCAGATGCATTCGAGAATTGAGACAAGACGAGAACAATATAAAATAGATTAGCAAAATAATGATTTTTTTTTTTTTGGTTAACTGGGGGTCAGAAAAAAATTAGGCAGCAACCAAATGAGGTTTACAGAACAAAATAATGATTTATGCGGGAAGCAAAAGCTGCTAAACTTGTTGTAATGTGAGGTCAAAAACACTAACTACTGATCAAAATTTTGAACGTAGACATGTTTCGATTTCAATTTGTACCTTCGTACATGTTTAACTTTTCTACATAATGTTTGTACCAAGAACCAACCTCACGTTGAGATATTCCTCAATCCTCACACTAATCCAAATTCACTTAATGCCCATTTCAATTTTTTCTCCGACAATCATTCGCACACACATTTTCAAGCGTTCGACCAATGAAAGTTGATTTTGACAAATTGTCGCACGCATAGTCAATTTATATAGTCAAAATTACATGTATCAATTTTTTGTTATATTATTTTCTGATGCACCTATTTGTTATGTGCATTTACAATTAATACAAATAGATTTTCTTTTTATTATGTTCTTAAAGATCGAACTCATAATCTATCTTCATTGTCTCCGATTCTTTCTGATCTTCACTACTTCAACTAGTCCCGAATAAAACTTTTTCTGATCATTATCCAATTTCGAACTATTGGTGGCATGAAATCAGAAAAAAAATAAGTAAAAAACAAAAGGCTCTATCTCAAATGTATCTGTTTTACGTTATCCATCCACGTTGGTTGTCGAACCTTCCCTCATCCACCGTATAGGGGACCCATTGAAGGCACCGTCCCATTTTTTTTTCCACATGTAATTGTCAAGACTTATCCATATGTCCCAAAAACAACCAGTCAAACCCTCTTCTCAACATGTATGTTTCCATGTAAATATATACTTTAAGGAACCTCCGAAAAAAAAGAAAAGTATATACATATGATCCTCACGAAGCCCCGACATGATGGGACGGATACGACGATAACATATATACTCTTTTAACAATTATATTCTAAGTTCAAGCTTTAATTTTGATTATTTTATAATTTAATGTCCTTATAATGTAGTAGTGTATTGAGTCGTGTGGATCATCATATACTTAGTGCATCATAGCGCGCGGAATAATTGGTAGTGCAAATTTTGGACTACAATCCTTCAACACATAATTTGTTACTCTGCTCAAAATCACAAAATTAAAACATAACACCAAACTTCTACAAATTATTCGACATCCTACGAGAATAAACCTATTAAGAAATAGAGGCAAAAACAAGGGTAGAAATAAAAATTAAGCGATTGCCAATTTTGAAAAAAGAAAAAAAAGAAAAAAAGAAAAGAAAATTATGCTGATATCCGTTCTATAGTCTTCTAGATCATTTTTTATTATGTACATGTGTTGTTTTGTTTTCATTTTAATACAAAAAGTATGTTTTATAAGATACCCTTATCCGGCCCGAATCGCACGATAGGGATGATAATGACAAACCTGACTCCGTCCCGCCCGTTGTCATCCCTAATATTAATAAAACCAGCCAACAGAGCCACAGAACTCGGGTCGGTCAGTTTTTATTGGGTTTAAAACCAGGCACAAAATGTGGGCCACTTGGCCCAGTTCTATGTGCGGCGGGTCACAGCCGTTGATTCCCCTCTGACCTCTCATGGCGCGTGGCAGCCGTTGATTCTCTCTCTTCGTTTATAAATACCCAACCCAAATCCAATATTCATACTCCAAAGTTACGAGTACCCAAACTGCCAAACACATACTATTTCCAAAACAAAGAAAAAAAGAAATGGAATTTACCGAGTTAATACCTGGTCTACCAGAAGAACTCGGCTACGAGTGTCTGACTCGTCTGCACTACTCGACTCACCGAGTCGCCTCCCGAGTTTGCCGCCGCTGGCAGGAGCTTCTCCAGAGCCGACAGTTTTACTACCACAGAAAGCAATCCGGGCGGACCCTCAAAGCCGCTTCTCTAATCCAGGCGCTCCCGGTTCCGGTTCGGTCCGGATTCAACGGGTCCAAACCGGCTGGATTGCCAGTTTACGGAGTCTCGGTTTTCGACCCGGAGAGCGGGAACTGGGACCGGGTCGATCCGGTTCCGAAGTACCCAGATGGGCTTCCGTTGTTCTGCCAGGTCACGAGCTCCGAGGGCAAGCTCGTGGTCATGGGCGGGTGGGACCCGCTGAGTTACCTGCCTGTTCGGGACGTGTTCGTGTACGATTTCACGACTCGACGGTGGAGAAGGGGCCGGGACATGCCAGAGGCCCGGTCGTTCTTCGCCGTCGGCGAGTTCAACGGCCGGGTCTACGTCGCCGGTGGGCACGACGAGAACAAGAACGCGTTGGGGTCCGCGAGAGTTTACGATGTGAGAGAGGACGAGTGGGCCGAGTTGGCTGGGATGAGTCAGGAGCGAGACGAGTGCGAAGGATTTGTTTCCGGGTCGGAGTTTTGGGTTGTGAGCGGGTACGGTACAGACAGCCAAGGAGCATTTGTGGGAAGTGCTGAAGTTTATGAAATCAGGTCGGGTCGGTGGAGGCGGGTCGAGGATGCGTGGAAGTCGGACCAGTGTCCGAGGTCTTGTGTTGGAGTTGGGAAAGATGGGAAGCTGTTTTGTTGGAGCGACTTGGATTCAAGAGTTGAAGCTGGGCCGTGCGGGGTTGAGTTGAGCCATTGGGCCTTTGTTTCCGGGTCAGCCTACCAAGGTGGGTCGCAAGGGTTCTATTTGGTTGAAGGGCAAAATGGGAAATTGCAGAAGGTAGAGGCTTCTGATGAGTTCTCTGGTTTTGTGCAGTCTGGTTGCTGCGTGGAGATTTGAAATTTTTAGCTTTCAAATCCAGAATGAAGAAAATGAAGAACATGAGGGCTTTTGTCTTTATCTTTTTTCCTTTTTTCCTTTTTTTTTTTGGGCAAAAATATGAGGGTGTTTGTGTAAAGTTATAAAAGTTTTTGATTTGTGTTAATATCAATAGAAAGAACAAGTTGAGAAGTTCTTTCTAATATCAACAATGTATTTGTTGTGGTAAATAGCTTTTGTTTTATCTTTTTAACTTTTTTTTTTTTGTCAAAAAGATGAGGGTGTTTGTGTAAAGTTATAAAATTTTTTGTTTGTGTTAAATACTTAAATATCAATAGAAAGAACAAGTTGAGAAGTTCTTTCTAATACTAACAATGTATTTGTTGTGTAAAAAATTCAGTCATGTGTATGATTAACTCTTTATTAGGAGAATCTTTCTCCTATTTTTCAAAATTCATCCAAAATGTTTGTCAAATCTGTATAAATCAGTCTTCATCACTTAAAAAACATCTGACAAAATCAGAACAGTTCATACTTTTATTTGAATTTTAACCGACCCTTCTTTTGTTTGTTTAGTAAGTTGGACAAGCAACAAAGAAAGTGACAAAACAGGTTCGAGCGTATGGATCGAGGAAAAGAACCAAAGAAGAAAGTATTGAAGTCTGACAAGAGAAGCTCTGAGAAAATTGCAGCTACATAACAAGAATTGCTTTCTTGATTTTTGTTGGAGAAATTCATTGAAATATAAGCATTGCTGTCTCTATAAGTGACTGAAACCAAAACCAGAATAGCTTCCACCAAACAAACCCAACAAGTGCCTGAAAACCAAAATCTTACAAAAAATTACAAGGGACTCGTATCAAGGTTTGCCCTTGTGGGTCAGAAACCAGTTCAAAGGAAGTAAAGAAAACAAAGATGCAATATGAATTACATATTTATGGCATTTATTAATTCGTAATCAGAATCAAAATAAAGAATTAAATTTTAATTACGGGTTACTCATGTGTTTATTAACTATATAGAAATAAAAATACAAGTGAGACCCACATAATATCAGAAATTCAACTTCTTATATTGGAGGAATTGAATTTCTGTGTGAGGAGAGATAATCTGATTTTTGGAGAAACAATCCATAAAGTCAAACTTTTTTTCTTAAGATACCCTCATATTATTTCTATAATTTCAAGTTTGCCCATTCACTAGCATATAAAATAATTTATTTAAAACAATGACATTTTAATAATCAAATTGATTTCAATTCCGATTCTGATAAATTAGTAAACAACTTATATAAAATTAATATCATTCTTACTCTGATTTCAGAAAATGTAGTAAACAGCTTCAATGGAAATCCGAATTTTAACTCCTCCTCAATCCAATTTTTCCTGATTTAGTAAACATGAAAATCCACTCGTGGAAATGTAATTACAATCTGGTCCATAAATATGGTAGAGAGGGGCAACGGGTAGGATTATGACGTTTCTCCGTCGTCCTCTTTCGTCTACAACATGAATGGGGGTTTCTAGTGTTGGGGCATTCCCACTCGAGCCCTCTCTTCCTACAACATTAATAACCTTTGTGTTTAGGCTGAATCTTCAGTTTACACAAAAAAAGAAAAAAATGGGAAAAGTTTTAACAAGAACCCAAAAAAAAAAAAAAAATTATCTCTAAAACATAGAAAGTTTCATGAGAGAGTTGATCATAAATACAATGAGCATCCAAGCAGAGTCGGAACAATGAAAACTAGAATACCAAGTTGGCAGTACTTCTAAGTTCTGACGTCAACATTACTCCTAGGAATTGAACATCTCTAGATATTTATTCATATCCCAATCTTACATAGAGATTTCTAGCTCCTGATGACACAGACCACAATAATGTTCACTAACTAGAGCAGTCCAGGCTTTGACTCCGACTCCTACTAAAACTCCAGCTACGGCTCCTTGAACCATAGGGAGACCTTGAGCGTGATGGTTCCCTGTACCTCCTATCTCTAGGTGAAATTGAACTGCATTGAAATTGAAAATGCTTAGTAAAACAAGTACCTCTTACTTCTTTTCCCTGTCCTAGTGCATAATTCAAAAAATATATAGTGTCACCAAATACCTTGAGTACTGCCTCCGCCTGGGGGAAGGTGAATAATAATCTGGACTTCGAGAGTAGGGTCGAGAATAGTGCGGTGATCGAGACCGCCTGCTGTCGTATGACCGACCCCGACTACTACCCCGAGTACTAATGTCAATCACAAGACAAAAGGGTCAGTACATAAAGCTCAACAAATATAAACTACTTTTTTTTTTTGGCCACTAACAAATATAAACTACTTAAGTAAAGAACAACAAGTCATAAAACACAACCTAGTCATTAGAAAACATGGTGATATAAACACACCTCTTCTAATCCTTCTCTCTTAAGCATAAAGATAAAATTAGAAATAAAAAATAAAGATGATTCCAGACTTGTTATCAGATCACAATTACCATAAATTTTAAATAAGAACACTCCTGTGTAATGGACATTCAAATAAATATCTTCATGAAGATAGAACTTACCTAGAGCGCTCTCTTGCCCTCATTTCTGAGGGTTTCTTTCTGTTCTCCTCAGCAAATACAACTGACAATTCCCGTCCAAGAAGAATATGCCCATCCATATGGTATTTGGCATCTGCAGCATCAGCAGGGTCTACAAACTGGACAAATCCAAATCCACGTGGCTCCCTGCACCATAGTTGCATTACGTATAACAAAAACAAGAAGCAGCACATGCATACATTAATGTTACCAAAACCACCTGTTGTATTCCTGAAAATTCTTATATGGTCCTAATTCCAGCATTTTGTAACAGTGAGCATGATAAGCAAAATATTTGCCGACACTTTATACAATTCAAGCAAAACATCATGTGGCTGCTAACCTTGTTGGAGCCAATGATAAAATTGAGTTGAAATTCTTCAAGACTTCAAATTCTTCTCAATGTATTCAAACCAACTTTCTTCAAATCTTCATGTACCCTAAGGCCATCTTGAACACTCTTATTTACTCAATTGGTCTCTTCACAAAACACTCTTATTACTTCATTGTAGTCTTCAACACAGTACTCTTATTACTTCATTGGTGTCTTCAACACTTTCAATAAAACAACCAAATTCGCATAAAGTGATTGGAGATGATTAATTAAAACCAAATACAAAATTAACCAATCCCATCGGCAAACACTTGATCAAGACAAAACAAATGGTCACAACTCACACACATGAAGTTTTAGTTCAATTCATTTCATAACCACAACACTATCCCAAACTTGGCTCATAATTTCTTTTTTTTTTTTTTTCTTAAAACCCATAATTTCAAAAGAAAAAATAAACATGCTTACCTAGTATAGTAATCCCTAGGTAAGTAAATGTCCTTGAGGGGACCGAATTGCCCGAATGGCCCACGTAAATCCTCTGGCCTGCAAACCATATACAATTAAAAAGTTTCAGTCTTTCAGACTTATACAATCCATTAAACATAAATTTCCTATTGATGTAACAAAACCCAATTGCAGAAATCTAAAACAAGCACAACCACAATTTTAAGGCCTTTCCAAATCCTTCTTATAAAATTGTTCTGCTAGAAACAAAATTAAAACACCAAAATTGGACCCAACAATAACCTAATTGAAAAAATCTAAAACGAGCACAACCATAATTTTAAGGTCTTTCCTAACTAATAATATAAAATTGTTCTACTAGAAAAAAAAAAATAAAAAATTAATAATAATACATCAAATTTTGGCCCAAGAATGTCAACCAAAAGAATTACAGAAATGAAATGAAGAAAATTAGAAAATACCTGCAGTCATGGCGAAGATTGCGTACCAAAAGACTGGTAGGAAGATCCCTACCACGACCACCTCCAAAGCGACCTTTAGGGCTAGGGCTACGACGTCGTCTGCTGTAACCCCTTGGCGGTGAAGGGCTGAAACTGTAACTTCTACCCCTCATTTTCACTCACCTATTACCACCATAACAAATCACAAAACAATCAGACCCAAAAAAAAAAAAAAAAAATTGCAACACAATTGAATATGAACCCTAATTTTGTTAGACCTCTTTCTGAATCACAAATAAAATTATATGTAAATCAATGAATTATAATTAGTTAAAAATAAAAATTAGAAAAGGAAAAGAAAAACCAATGAAGAAGAAGAAGATGAAAACGTACCTAAACGCAATTGCAACAACGGAATTCTGATGTTTGTGAATTGTGATGAAATGATTTGTCTTTCGATTCTCTCAAATTGCCTTTAAACGTTCGAGAAGGTTCCGAAGGTTCTGGTAGAGATGATATGTATCGGATGGCTGTGATTGATCTATTAATTTCTTCATTACCTGGACTTCCCCAAGATTTCTGGCCCATAATCTGAAGGTACCAGGCAGTAGGCCTCTGTCTTCTCTTGGGCTCTTGGGTTCATGGGCTCAAATTAATTTAATTTTTGTTTCTTTAGTCATTTTGTTTAGAGGGCTGNTGCATGTGTGCAAGTTGGGTGGGGGGAGGAGCGAGGGAGGGGGTGGGTTGTGTATGGAAGTTTGTGGTATGTGGGGGTGTGGCAGGGGGAGGGGAGGGCGATGACAGAGGGAAGAAGAGAAATGGAAGGAGAAAAAGGAAAGGAGAGGGGGAGAGAGAGAAGAGAAGGGAAGGGTTGAGCCGCCGGCAACCCCGCCGGCGACCTTGCCGGCGATGGGGGTGGCTGAGGGAGGTGTCGGGGTGGGGTGTGTGTTGTATGGGTTTTGAGAGGGGTGTGTATAAGTTGGGATATTTTGATAATTGGGAGGGGTGTGTATATGAGAAATGTTAATTGTGGGAGGAGTGTGGGGGTGTGAAGTGAGAAAAAGTGAGGAAAGGGTGTGCAAATAGCAGCACTCTTTTGTTTATGGACTGACCTTAATACTGTTTTCAAATTAATTGAACGGGCTACTTTTTTTTGTTTTTTTAATATGTGACACACTTAGGACTTTTCTAATATTGTTGAAATAATATCACAAACTAGTAGATTTGCACCGATCATTTTAGTCTTGTGAATGATACTTAGTCTTATTTTATTAGAATGAATCTTGACTTAAAATCTCAGACACAGTTCATTCACAAAAAAAATAAATAACTATTAAGTTCATATGAATAATTTTTGAAGTTTAGTATACTTTATCCTCTCCATATATAGAATTTGCAATGTCACAACTTAGATTTAACATGGTACACATAACTCTTTCATTAACTTTTTCTTAAAAAATAATAATAATCCTTCATTAATTGATCGTATCTTTATATAATAAAGTCATCCCGTCAATTTTACTTTTGATGTTATAGGTTTCACCAAAATATGAACAGCCTAAAAGACCCTCTTCTAACAAAAATTGCTAACACAAAATTACTATTGAAAATATTAGCATGAAGATAATCATAATATCATATATTATAAAAAAATGCAGTGAAAAGTAACAGTTAAAATTTCTCTTATCAAACTCATAACCTATAATTCAATCACATGTATATATGGAATTCAAAAAATGAACAATAATAAATACATACTTGGTCATCATCTTTATATAGAGTATGACCTTTTAGGTTATAATTTTTTTAACAATGAAATTTATCATTTTCTATTATAATTTAGAAATACTTATAAAATAAGAGTAAATTAATATTAATATTTATTAATTATTTATTTATTTCCATAAGTCATGATTAACACCTTGTAGCGTATCATGTTTATCCATAACAATCAGAATATCAGAAAATATAAGTAGAGTTTTGTGTAAAATTACTAAAAAAAAGGGATCTAAAACAAATGATGGCTTTAATTTTTGTTTTTGTAGTAAAATTTTAAACCTCAATCGTTATTATTAATAAAGTAAAAGAAATCATTATTATTAATAATTTGCATTTTTTTTAATTAAGACAAAGATGTATAATTTCTAAGAAGGATATGTGGCTACCCTTTCTCAACTTCCTCCAGAAGCCACTTAGGGCATGTTGATTTACATAGAATGAGAGTTGAATGAATGAGAGTCATTCCCATTTCATTATAATCTTGTGCTTACTTGTACTGAAAAATCATAAAATAAGTGAAACCCATTCCAAAATGAAGAATCACTCTCCCAATTTCATTCCTCGGGAATGGACAATAATATTGACTCTTATTCCATCATGAATTATTTATTAATACCAAAAGTACCCTCAATTTTTTTAATAATTCCAAAAGACCCATTAATAAATCTTTTTTTTTGTTAACAAAACTCAAACTTTGTAGTAAATAACAAATTTTTATTTTGATTAAGAATCATTAATAAATACGTAAATGAAAATCAATTTCATTTTCATTCTTATTCTTATTCTAGATGGTTAATAAACAATCCAATAAGAATCACTCCCTCCCACTCCTCTACATTCTTACTCCAGTTTATTTTCTCTCTCATTTTATATTAGTAAATGCTATAATATGAATTTGTGGAACCAAAAGGCCCGGGAGACAAGCAGACCCAAATGGATCCAAATACATAGTAAAGAAATTCTAAAACAACCCCAATATTTTCTTTTTAAACCCCACAAAAATTTGTATGTTAAATATTCCAAATATACCCTCACTTATAAAAATAAAAAAATAAAAAACCCAGCCACCTACCGCAACCTGACACCACCCTCCCCTCCTCCCTGCCACCCACCACCGGCCAGCGACTCCATTCCTCTCTCTCTCTCTCTCTCTCTCTCTCTCTCTCTCTCTCTCTCTCTCTCTCTCTCAATCTGACTCAGGGGTAAATATGAAGGTTTGTGACCTTGTGGGAACAAAATTTTGGTGTGGGGTTTAGAAATCCAACTCCTTTCATAGCCCACTCTTCCTCTCTCTTTTGCACATATGTACATCATGTGACTAGCACATGACCTTCTATTCTATATAAAAAAAAGTCGTAAAGAGTAAAGACCTTCTAGATACGACGCCGTCTGTCTCTCGTCACTTCCCCTGTCGCCCTAAACCCTCATCAGTCATCAGCCTGCTTCTAAAACCTCTTAAACCTCTAAAACCCCAATCCAGAAAACTCACACACACCCACACACCCACACACAATCGTAGCATATATATACAAACCACCGCAATCTTTGTTGTTCTGTAAAGATGGCAGCGTCTTCCAAGAAACCCCAGAGCAAGAAGAAGGCCACAGACGGCCCAAAGTTCAACAAGTCCTCCAGAAAACCATTCAAACCGAATAAGGACCAAAACGACGCCGCTAGGTCCGAAGCCGTGGCTTTGCAGCTCGAAGACGACGTCCCTGACTTTCCCAGAGGTTCAAACTTCTCTAATTTTTGTTTTTAATATTTAAGTTCAGTACTTCATTTTTTGTTATTTCAAAAAAACTATTTTGGCAATTCAAAAGAGTCTAATTTGTTCAGCTTTTTCTTTTTTGACTGAAGGTGGAGGGAGTTCTTTGAATCGACAAGAGCGCGATGAAATTCGGGCTGAAGTCGATGCAGAATTTGAGGCAGAGGAGCGGGAGCTGAAGAAGAGGAAGAAGAAGGGAATGCAGAAGAAGAGTCTCGCAACAGAGGACGATTTGGGTTCGCTTTTCGGTGATGGGATTACTGGGAAGCTACCTAAATATGCAAACAAGATCACTATGAAGGTATCCAGCTGCAAACATAATCCTCGCATTGTAATATTGGGATAAAAAGAAGAGTTGAATTTAAATTTTTATTTTATAAGTTTGTGGTGTTTATATATGAATGCATGTATAAGCTGCCTCATGTAAGCTAAATGATGTTTTAAAGCTCTTTCAAGTAAAGGTTTAGTAATTCACCCAATGCAGTTCATACCAACCCCTTGGGTTAACCTAAGTAGTGAGGGAGTGTGCAGAAATGAGTTAGGATTAGGATAGCTCAAGAACTTGATCCATTCCAGTGTAACCAAAAATAAGACTTAATACCCTATAAAGTCTATGCGGCTATGCCTCATATGTATTTCAAATTATTATTTTTTTGGGCTTAAAGATTGTTGATGTACTTATTCCTGTCCGTATGGTCAGAATGTATCTGCTGGAATGAAGGTTTGGGGAGTTGTTTCAGAAGTAAATGAAAAGGACCTTGTAATTAGTCTTCCAGGGGGCCTGCGTGGATTAGTTCGAGCTTCTGATGCTTTGGATCCTATTTTGGATAACGAAACTGAGGTAATAATAAGTATTTTTGTTGTTGTTGTTGTTGTTGTAATTATATTTCATTTGTTTCACCAAGTATTTCTATATAATAATATTTTTTTGTTCTCTAAGTGATCTTTCCAATTTAATCTTTACCAGGCCGTAGCAGATAATCTTCTTCCTAGCATATTCCATATTGGGCAGCTGGTATCTTGCATTGTGTTGCGATTGGATGAGGATAAGAAAGAGAAAGGGAAACGGAAGATCTGGCTTTCTTTGCGCCTATCTTTGCTGTACAAGGGTTTTAGTTTGGATTCTGTTCAAGAAGGCATGGTATGTAAATGAACTAAGAAAAGGATAATTGTTTTTTTTGTTTTTTTTTTTTTTTAAATTTTGTAGCTTCTCCCTATGGGATTTGAGATTTAAATCCCCACTTAGAGCACTGGGATTTTTTAATGAAGAGTTGTGATGTGCCGAAAAATACAAAAAATTCACAAGAATTTCTGATTATTTTTTTTTTCAAATTTTGGCAAAAAACTTATATTTTGTTGAATAAAACAAAAAACTCATGATAAAATGGTTTACTTTGTTATCTTTCCATGTAAAACCTGAATTTTGAATTTTAAGACATTGATTCCAATTTCTTTCCCTAAGAAATGGTATCATGTCTGTTAGGTGGAGAATTTATTTATTTATTTATTTTTCAGAAGAGATTGTCTGTTAGGTGCAAATGTTCCCGAGTTTTTGCTAATCTTTTATAGTGCGATCTATGTTGGTTGGTGGCCATCTCATGCTGTGGTCATTTTTTTGACATTTTTTCAGGGTTGTGTTCTAAAATTTTGCTTATTCATTGTTTATTATTTCAGGTCCTTACTGCATATGTTAAAAGCATTGAAGATCATGGTTACATTCTTCATTTTGGGTTGTCTTCATTCACTGGGTTTTTGCCAAAAAAAAGCCAAGCTGGTATGTCAACTTGTAACTTAGGTTAATATTTGCCAATTACTTTTTAGTAACTTGTCATTTTCTACCCTTTTTAGCCTAATATAAATATAAATATATTCACAATATTTTCTCACAAGGTCCTTAAGTAAGATCCTTACGTGATGTCATATTTCTCAGTTGTTTGTTTACAGTCATTAGATAGGACAAAGCAATTTTATTGTGGTGCATCTTACTTTCTGTGCGTCTCAGCTGTCCATATTTGATCTAAAGGTTGAAAAAAATGACTTTATGTAAGGAACTGTAAATATGTAAAATATAAATATATTTTCATTTATATTATCTGATTATTTAGAAGTAAGAACTTCGTTTTAATCAGAATAACATCAACAAGTTGTATTTTGTAGAAGTCCGATTATGGGTGCTGATTAAAACATTACAGTCCATATTACATTAGGAAAGTTCAGTTTCTTATGTACCCAAGATTGATACCTTTAAAATTGGAATCCATGATTACATAAGACACAAACTTGGCATTGTGCATACGTGTGTGTATGTTCTGATCACTGCTGCTTTAAATTTTTCAACATGAAGATCGTTAAGGTTAAGGATGACATGAACCAAAAAGCCTCAGTAGTATTATATATACCATATTTTTATGAACCAGTGAAGTTAATGTTCCAAATGATTCAATTAGTGTTCCAAATGATTCATATGTGAGAAGGCTAAAGTATCACTCTTTGGAGATAAAATGAGAGAGAATCAAATATGTTGGTTTGGACATGTTCAATGAAGACAAATAGATGCATTAGTTAGAGTAATTAAATCAACATAGAGGGTTGGACTATTGAAAGAGGGGAAAAAATATGGGAAGAGGTACTTTAAAAAATATGATAGCATGTAATTTAAATGAACATATTGCCTAGGAGTAGACGGAACGGAGGAGTAGATTTCATGTAGCTGACACCACATAGGTGGGAGTGGGACGAGGATTTGTTGTTTATGTTGTTGTATACCATATTCTGATGCTCGTAAAAAAAGGTTGTTTCATTACTCTTCTTTCCTATGTACTATCGAAGAGCAAAAGGAGTCAACTTACTCATGTAACACCCTAATCTTTAGTATAGGATCCTGACATTTTCTTTGAAGGTCACAGGATGGCTAATGAAAATTCCCAATATATGAGTGCATAGTAGATAAATTGAGTGGCTAGTTGGTTGAGATTAATTGAATAGTTTGCAACTTTGCATGTACCTGTGTTCCTAGTTTTTCAGTTTCTTAGAGCTTATTGGCAAGTTTATCTGGTATTATTAGTTGCAGCATTCTCAGCATGAAAATGCAATTTCCTTTTTGAGAAAACCAGTGGGTTGATGGTGGCTGTGATATGTTTGCATGTCTTTTTGTTGGGAAATCGAATGAGGTTGAATCATAAGAAGTCCCAAAACCATTTGCAGCTTGTTTTGGCGTGTATTCCTGTTGCCTGTTGGGGATTTTTTTTTATTGTTTATTTGAGTTTGACTGTTTGATTGCAAGTCTCTGAGTTTGTTTCATGTCTGAAAATCACAGTTGAGTTTTTTCTGTGGTTTGTTCTATGTACTGTGTTTTTAATACTAAATTCCATTTCTTCATTCTCACTTGTTTGCAATCATTGGCAAGCAGCCATACGCTGCAAATGTAATTTCCCATTTTGCTATTTCATATAAGTAAACTCTTTTTCATGGGATTCTTTTTATTTTTCTTTTCCCTCCATATTTCCTGTTCATTCTTTTGTCTTTTCAGAAAGCAGGGAGATTAAAGTGAACACTGGGCAACTACTTCAAGGGGCTGTTAGAAGTGTTGATAAAATTCGCAAGGTTGTTTATTTGAGTTCTGACCCAGAGACAGTGTCAAAATGTGTGGTATGCACCCCGTGTTTTTTGATTTTATTTTTTTCATAAATTCATATTCTTTGCATGTTTGTCCTTCACTATCAAAGTTTCCCTTCTGAGTTAATTTTTTTTTTTTTTTCTGAACTCATACAGACCAAGGATCTCAAGGGCATTTCAATTGATCAACTCATTCCAGGCATGATGGTTAATGCTCGTGTACTATCCACCCTTGAAAATGGGGTTATGCTATCATTTCTTACTTACTTTACTGGAACTGTAAGTTTTGTATTCCTTTTATGTCAGATACTTACAAGAATCATGTTAGAATAAGATGACAACTTGACAGGCTATGCATATAATTTTGAACTTGTTTTGGTAATATATATATATTTTTGTCCATTTAAATTTTGCAGGTTGATATGTTTCATCTGCAAAATTGTTACCCTACTACAAAATGGAAGGAGGATTATAGTCAACATAAGAAGGTAAGCGTTATAAATCTATAAAAATGATTGGCTATAAAAATCTATATTTTTCTCCATTTCAATTTTGTTGCCTTGTTGGTGTTGGTTCTGGTGCAATACCTAACATAGAGATCAAATCGTTCAATTTGAGAAAACAAACTTGCTTGGCTTTGTTTATATAAAATTATATAATTGTATATATTTTGTTGAATTTTTTTATAGGGACTAATATAGTTCGCATTTTGGCGGATATGAATTCTTGCTTATAAATTATGGTTGATTTACAAAAAGTGACAATGTCATTTTTTCTCTTTAACAGTTCTCTGTGCCTACTTCATTCAATTATGGTAATCATAGGGTGTTGATCTGAAGACTATGCACTGCAATTGTACATTAATTATTTATTGGTTATTTTGCAGCATTGTGTTTTTCTGTTTGCATGCATAACCTTCCAATACTGTTGATTTTATTGTTTTATTGAGTTATTTAAGCAACTGTCTCTTGTCCAATTTAGGATGTTGGTTGATTGAGTTGCAAGTTTCTAATTTTATTATCTGTTTCATGCTATTTTGGTTTAGGTTTATGCTCGAATATTGTTTATTGATCCTTCAACTAGAGCTGTTGGTTTGACGCTGAATCCACATCTTGTTCGTAACAAGGCTCCTCCTTCAGTAAGTTATTTCACATGAAAAAATTTCTAAGCTCATGCACTGGATATGCTTTGAGATAAATTTCAGAATCAGAAGTTTGTCTTTCCTTTTTCAATTTTTTACTGTTGATGTGCAGCCAAAGTCTGTAGTCATTAACCTTTCTTTGGAGCAAGATTTGATTTTGGCTGCTTTGGTATAAGATTGAATATGAGTCATGCCTGGTCCATGTTTAAGAGATCACATGTAGGGCACATGTCTTGGATTTCATTTGTCTTGTTGTTTGATTTGTTGCTTCCATAAACTGATGCTGCAGCTGGAGTATAATTTCAAAACTAAAATTATTAATAAATAACTTTTATCATGGTTTTTTTGCTTTTAAAGCTAGACATAGGAATTTCTTTGATCATGATAGAATTTTTAGTTTTTTTCCTTCATTCTATGGGGCTTTTGTTGAGTAACTATCAACATTGTGTATGCATTACTTTCTGGGCAAAATTCTTATACAGAGGAGAGAGAATAATAAGATTAAAATTAACAAGCTTTCAGAAAAGTGGGACACTCTCCTCTCCTCTTCTACCTTCTCTCTCTCTCTCTCTCTCTCTCTCTCTCTCTCTCTCTCTCGGCTATCCTGTAACTGTTTGTAGAGTCCCTTTTGTCAATAATCTGAATGTTATATTTTAATAATCTACTTGTTAATACTGTTGATAACAAGCATGCCTGCTTGAGACTAACATTATTTGCTTTAATGTGTAGCATATCAAAATTGGAGATATATGCGACGACTCAAAAGTAGTCAGGGTTGATAGAGGACTGGGCCTTCTGCTTGAAATACCATCTACCCTGGATTCAACTCCGGCATACGTTAGTGTATGTTCATTTTGTGGCTTTAATTTTGAGACACAGTTTTTATGATATATATGATGATTCTCTTTCTTTTTAATTTTATGTTACTTGTAGATATGTGATGTGGCCGAAGAGGAAGTTCGGAAGCTTGAGAAGAAGTTCAAAGAAGGTAGTCGTGTTCGTGTCAGAATTCTTGGTTTTAGGCACTTGGAAGGGCTTGCAACAGGGGTTTTGAAGGTTTTGCTTCTAATTTAACCTTGTTTCTGGCGATGGACACTTTGATTTTCACTGTATAACAGATAGGAAATCACAATACAGCTTTGCCATAAATGAGCCATTTCACTCAGTCTTGATTTAAAGCGACCGAATGGCATCTGTTGTTAAATGAATATGTTGACGGTTCTCTTTCTGTTGCATTCAATACCATAGGCCTTGATTCTATACTTGGAGCTTACATTTCATCTTCTGGAAATGTTCAAAATCTACTATCTTTGTCTCTCTGCATTGTTAATGATATTTCTTAACCAGTGATTTTGATTGGTGATTTTCGTGTATGTAGCCTTTGTATTGTGCTTTCATTAAAATGTTGGTTATTCACATTCAGGTGTTGCCCTTGGTGATTTAGGAGTATGTCTAATTGCTTTTTTATGATGCAGGCCAGTGCTTTTGAAGGGGCAGTCTTCACTCACTCAGATGTCAAGCCTGGGATGCTGGTGAGAGGTAAAATCATAGCTGTTGACAGCTTTGGGGCTATAGTGCAATTTTCTGGTGGTGTGAAGGCACTTTGCCCTCTAAATCATATGTCTGAATTTGAAATTGCAAAGCCTGGAAAAAAGTTTAAGGTATCTCACTGGTATTCTTTTGGGCATGCTTTCATTTCTTTACACGCACACATATAGTATATGTTCACTGGACCCTGCAGTGGATTTTATTTAATTAATCTTTTGAGAAAATAATTTTGAAAAATTTCATTCCATTTCCTGTGTCACTATGCAGGTTGGAGCTGAACTTGTGTTCCGTGTGCTTGGTTGCAAGTCCAAGAGAATAACTGTTACACACAAGAAAACACTTGTATGTAATACCTTTTTTTCCTTAATTTTAACTCTTATATATCTTTTATTGGTTGGCTTAGTCTTGCTTAGATGCATACCTGTGGATTTCCTTACAAACCACTCCTAAGAAGAACTTACTGAATCATGTCTTCTTAGTCTGTCTTGTTTATTTTCTGATGCAAACATTTATTGTTGATTTGCAGGTGAAATCAAAACTTGGGATTCTTAGTTCATATGCTGATGCTGATGATGGATTAATAACACATGGGTGGATAAGAAAGATTGAAGAACGTGGATGCTTTGTCCATTTTTACAATGGGGTCCTAGGATTTGCTCCAAGGCTAGGCCCTGACTACTTATCTTTCAATTTAAATAATGACTTAACTGATTTTTTAATTGTTGAGAAACAAACTTTTAGGACAAGATGTCCACTGTTCAGAAAGACAATAGTAACAAACAGTAAGACAAAAACTACCAAATCTACATCACAGTTCCTCTCCAATCATTAAATATAGCCTGAAAAGAGTTATCTCTAAATTCTGAAGATACCGAAGCCCATAGTGAACACCAAAACCGAACCCTATCCCACAACTGATCTACCTCCAGACCCCTAGCTTCCTCAAAAATCATTCTATTTTTTTCAAACCAAACCACCCAAACGATTGCCATTACAGCACATCTCCCCAGCATCAGCCCTCTTTCCTATCCCGGAAAACTTATATCTCTCACACAAGAAAGAAAAACATGATCCTGGATTCTCCCAATCCACATTTGGTATATATGCAATATCTATTCTTATTTTGGCGGTGTTGCATTATAGTCTTACATGCATGTATCTCTTTTTTTCTTCTTGGTTGGTGATTGATTTCCTTGGTTGAGACCAGCTTAAATTTAGGCTTGTAACACAGCAATTGAAGGCCAGTACTTTTCTATGGTGTTGAATCAGGCACTTTCTGGACATGTTATAAATGAGTCAAGTTAAAATGTAGTTGAAGACACATATCAACCAATACAAGGAAAGAATAATAATAAAATGCATTTGCAAGAAAGTGGTCTTTTTTTTACCTTTAGTGTAATGTAGAAACTGAATGATTACATCTGTAAAACATTAACTATTTATTTTATGTACACCAAGGTTTTTTTGCGAATGTCTTTTAGAAGTCATGGAATTGACACAAATTCGTGAATGCTCTACAACATTAACTATTTACTTGGAAAATTAAGAGTTGCTCTATGTGTCATCTTTTGGTACATTTTTTGTGCAATTCATTTTTTTTAATCTGATCCATTCAATTTGAAGAGACTTTTCACTTTGTTATTGATTAATTGTTCTTTATTGAAATCAGATCTGAACTCGGATTAGAACCAGGATCTGACCCAAGTTCAATGTATCATGTTGGGCAAGTTGTCAAATGTAGAGTTACTAGTTCTAATCCTACATCAAGGCGGATCAAACTTAGCTTCATAATAAGGCCTCCAAGGTTTGTTTCCTTGTACTGACTTTTTTTTTTTTTTTTTTTTTTTTTTTTTTCTTTTCAAATGCACTTATCAATAATTTTTTAGTCGATTTTGATGTGAACACAGACGCATTAATGTATTTATACCCGGAATGATGTCAAAAGTATTTCCAGTTAGCTGTAGGCTGTAGCTAGATGACTTGAGTGTTTTGAATTTTGTTCAGTGGGTTCTATCTTCAAATTTCTAAAAGAAGAGCATATATTTGGATTTCAATTACTAGGAAAGACAAGTATGAAAATTTGTTCTACTAATCTAATTAGATTTAATTGACAGGGTTTCTGAGGATGATATGGCCAAGTTGGGTAGCCTTGTTTCAGGAGTTGTTGACCGAGTAACCCCGAATTCTGTTGTGGTTTATGTTAATGCAAAAGGTTACTCGATGGGTACAATTTTCACTGAACACTTGGCAGATCACCATGGTATACTACATATTTCCTTGCCTTGATATTGATTATTTGTGCTGTCTTGTGTTCTCTTATTATATCTCTTGTTATGCACAGGCCTGGCTGCTTTGATGAGGTCAGTTTTGAAGCCTGGATATGAATTTGATCAATTGCTGGTATTAGGTATGGGAAATTTCTCATCAGTATCCCATCATTTCTGTTTTTACTTCTTAAACTGTCAATTAGAAAAAGTATTCGAAATGTGTTATTTTACTTGTACTTAAATATTTCATTGATAAACAAGACAATATTAAGGGACCAGAGGGAAGGGTGGACCATTGTTGAGGATAAAAGGAAAATATACAATTAAAACAGAAGAACCTATGGAAAAAATGTTTAAAAAAAGGTGTAATTTTCATCTAGGAGGTTGTATTCCGCTTGTGTTCTCTGCCTCTTGTAGTAAAAGAATCAGCTTCCTTTTGTTGATCTGTGGTGTTAATAACTTAATTCATGAGACACCTAAGTCAGAGCTGTAAGCAAAACTGCGAGGCCCCAAAGTAAGAAAAAGCAGTTTGATATTTAAAGCCTGTAGTTTGAGATATCCTGGTTCATCCTAGCCTTGACACCTAAGTCAGAGTTCATACATTTTTCCTGGTATGAAATAATGTGTTTTAAATTAATTAATTTGTGCATACATTAAATAATTAATTTATTATTAATTTATGGGTCGATTATGATGCACATTTTATGTGAACAAATTTGGAAAAGAAATCTTAAAGGTTTAAAAAAAAAAGGAAATCAGAAAGTGTTGAAGCTGACAAGAATGTGACTTCTTAAAGGGCTTCCTCTGTCACTGTTCAACATACAATGTGAATATTAAACCTTTTCTGAGTCCAATTGATTTGGAATCTCTAAATCTCCAGGAACATATCTTTTCCTCTCTGTTGGTCTAAAGATCAATGCAGTAATTATTGAGCTCTTAGTTTATGCTATCCATAGGACTAGTGTGTATCCTCTAAGGCTATAACCTACTTTGTAGATGGATACACCTAAATTTTGGCTTCAAGAAGTCACCATTGCCATGTTTTCATTTCCTAACTTTCATTTATAATAAGGCCAAATTTGTCGCCTCCTATTTCTGATGTTTTGCTCTTGGAGTGTCTAAATTGCAATTGCATTCATTTATTAGTTTTGACATCTCTTAAAGGTTGTAGAAATTTCCAGCAAGATAGTTTTTGTTTTTGTTTTTCCTGTTATCTCAATTCAATTTCCTCTATGCAGTTTTCAATTTCTGTCAGATGAACTCTTTATCATCTTTAATATTAATATCAGATTAAACTTATTAATCTTGAAAACTTTCTTATCTTGATGTAGACATTGAAGGCAACAATTTGATCCTCTCTGCAAAATATTCTTTGATTAATTCAGTGCAGCAGCTTCCCTCAGAAGTCAGTCAAATTCATCCTAACTCAGTAGTACATGTAAGCATCTGGAGTTTTCAATGTGTATTGAATGTTTTTTTTTTGGGAACATTTTCTTCAAGTTCTATTACTTTTTGATTATGTGATTACTTAGTACTTGTACTTGTATGTTGCTCTTTCATTGACATGAGCATATTTGTTTGAACTAGGGCTACATTTGTAACTTAATTGCAACTGGGTGCTTTGTTCGCTTTCTTGGGCGTTTGACTGGTTTCTCCCCCAGACACAAGGTTCTTTTTCTTTTCCCTTCAAATTTGTTTTATTCTTTCCCCTGGCTCTGTTACATCTGAATCCAATAATGTTTTGTATCCTCGTCTTAATTTTGTAGGCAATGGATGACCATAAAGGTGATCTTTCAGAAGCGTATTACGTTGGACAATCTGTTCGCAGTAATATACTCAATGTTGGTGAACTGTTTGAGACTGAACTTTTAAGATTAGAAGTTATAAATTAATAGACAAGTGACCAGATTTTTTAACCTTTTGTTTTCTCCCCAGGTCAATAGTGAAACAGGTAGAATAACACTGTCATTGAAGCAGTCATCTTGCTGTTCAACAGATGCGTCCTTTATTCAGGAATACTTTATTTTGGAGGATAAGGTAAATGCCATGGGGCAGCGTTCTAATTTTAATTATCTTGAGTTGGCTCAGTTACTGTTTATTTTCTTGAGTTATCTTTGCTCAATTATTTTTTATTAGCTTATATTAATTTAAATTGGTACTTTTACAGTGTTGGCTACTGTATTAAGATTTTTGCTAGGTTTATGCTCAAAGTCTTTCTTTTGTTCTAGATTGCTAAGCTACAATTGTTGGACTCAAAAGAATCAAAGTCAAATTGGACAGAAGGATTTACCATTGGCAGTGTTGTTGAGGGAAAAGTACACGAGGCAAAGGATATTGGAGTTGTTGTCAGCTTTGATAAATATAGTGATGTCTTTGGTTTCATCACACACCATCAATGTAGGTTATTCATTGAAGGTTTTGTTAATTATATTATTATTATTATTTTGTTTCAACTAGTAATATATTCTCTATTTGTTTTTCTTATATAATCTTTGCAGTAGGCGGTACCATTGTGGAAACAGGCTCCATCATTCAAGCGGTTGTACTTGATGTTGCCAAGGCAGAGCACCTTGTTGATTTATCGCTAAAAAAAGAGTTCATTAAAAAATTAAAAGAAGAAAGTTCTAACAGCCAAACTCATAAGAAGGTAAATGCATACCCTGTCTATCTCTAATTTTCTACTTTGATGTGTGAAATATCTCTATCTCTAGAGAAGGAAAAATGAGGACATATATTTATTGGTCTTCTATAGCTTGCATTTGTACTTCTGGGATGAATCTTTTTCAAATCATCATTTATTTCTTCACTAATGAAGATTTTTGTCATTATCTTTGCTTTCTTGCTTTATGTTTTTCCTAACTTGTACCCTTCTTATGTTTTTGCCCCAATTTATAACATATTGATTTCAGAAACGAAAAAGAGAAGCATCCGATGACCTTGAGCTACATCAGACAGTGAATGCAATTGTTGAGATTGTGAAGGAGACTTATCTGGCAAGTTTTGATGTTAATATAACTTATATGGTAGTGTGGCATGATTGATTTATACATATGCTCTACCTCTTTTTCTCTGATTCTTATCATGTGCATTGCAGGTTCTTTCAATCCCAAAGTATAACTATGCTGTGGGATATGCATCAATCTCTGACTACAACACTCAAAAATTTCCTCAGAAACAATTTTTGAATGGGCAAAGGTGATCATGGTTTTGGTGGTTATTCCTTCTTCTTTTTTTTTTTTTTTTTTTTTTTTTTTTTTTTTTTTTTTTTTTTTTTTTTAATTTTTTAATTTTTCCTATTTTACATTCAATCTTTTTATCACCCCATATGGCTGTGAAGCCTATGATGATTGGTCTTATTGTCTTAGAGAAATTTTGGGTTCGATGATGTCCTATGTATACCCCCACCCCCCGGCGCATTCTCTCATTTTGTATTACCATGTTTACAAATGGTGGTTATGAAAATTGTTTCACTTAATGCAGTGTCAATGCCACTGTCATGGCCCTTCCGAGCCCTACAACAGCAGGGAGATTGCTTTTGCTACTTAAATCTGTAAGTGAGTCAGCTGAAACATCCAGTTCAAAAAGGGAAAAAAAGAAGTCCAGCTATAAAGTGGGATCTATGGTTCAGGCGGAGGTATTTTTTTTCTGATGATTTTATTTTCAACTCGCTGTTCATCATTAATTGAATTGAATTATCATGAGCTTTGATTTTTGTTTGTTTGTTGTATCTGTTTTGTACTCATATATTGAGCTTGTCACATGCTGTCACCATCCAGATTACAGAAATAAAGCCTCTTGAACTAAGATTGAAATTTGGAATTGGCTTTCATGGCAGGGTTCATATAACAGAGGTAAAATTTGTGAATAATTTCATCTAAACCTTTTTAAATTTGAATTTCTATGCATTCACCCTTTGTATGCATATTGTTCCATTGTTCCTAACTTTTAGTCTTATATAATTTTTTCCCCTGTGCACCCTTGGGCAGGTAAATGACGATCTTCGGGAAGATCCATTCAATAACTTCAGAATTGGGCAAACAGTGACTGCAATGATTGTTGCAAAGACTAATTATTCAGATAACAACAAAAGGAGCTACCAGTGGGACCTGTCTTTGAAACCTACCATGCTAACAGGTAAAATCTTATCGAGTAATTTTTCCTTGAATTTGTCTGTTTTAAGTCCATTATGCTTTCTTGCGCACACTGATAGTTGTCTAAATTTACTTCTGCTACTCTAAGCCTCATCCTAACGAATCTCTTATCTTCTTATATCTTTTTAAATTTATTTTTGAGTCATTTTTTTGAATCAAGAATGCACCTTCTATATGGTTATGTAGCACCAAATCTTGGGTATTAGGCTATTAGCCTTAGCAATTCTCGGTTTTCGGCATTTCGGGCTTCCATGATACTATTGATTATATTATTCTATTTTAGAAAAAAATTATGCTACTCATTTAGCTTCTCCCTGGTGGTGCTATATTAAAAACTTCTTATTACCCTCCAAAAAAATTTCTCCTCATTTACTTTTTGTTTCTAATTGGGCCACCTAATTTTCTGAGCATCAATTTTCAGCTGTACATATTCCCGGGATAGCTACATTTTTAGGGGATGTTCTGCACCATGAGCAAAGCTGGCTCTGTTGATGTTTAATAAAGTCATTAGTTCATGGATATTATTTGATTGCATGATGCTACAATGCTGTCAAAATTTGGTAGAAGTTCAATCACTTGAGGAAAAGAAAAGGTTGAAAATTTGCTTTTGGGCCAATTCTCCTGTGCTAATTAATTATTCCTTTCAAACTTTAGCTCAAGGGTAAGTGGTAGAGGAGGTTCTGTGTTGTAACCCTGTAATCTTTTGTCAAGTGAAGATAAAATTCCCTAAAATTATATTTTTTGTTCTTTTTCAGACTAGCAAGGCTGATTGAGCTTTTTTCTCTATCTTTTTTCACATTGGACTTGTTTATTTATTTATTTATTTAAACCCTTCACTATCATGAGAAGCCCCATTGCATTGTTAAACCTTTGTTTAGTAGGAAACATATAGTTTTATTAAATAATTTGTTTAAATGGAAACAGAATAATACTTTTATTAGATGATATAAAAGGTGACATACATCAAATTGACAGACCAGATGCCTATCAATTCTCAGCAAAAGAAAAACAAAAAACTCATAGCTTGCATCCAATCACTACAGATAACAAAGAATGGAATGTCCTTAAAGTTCTTAGAGTGTGCCAAGAATCTATCTTTCCCCATAAAATTTTCACTTCCCCTTTATTCAAAAATTCTGTTGTTTCTTTCCATCCAAACTGCCAAGAAATGCCGAAACTGCATTGTTAAATTATAAAAACAAAGCCAGAGCAGACGTTGATCCATTGCGACAAGTTGTTTGCAAGATGTTCATCATTTGTGTTTTGTTTTCCCAAAGCTTGCGTAGTTACATGAGCTTCTGGATGATGTCAGTTCCCCTGCTGGTTTCTTTATTCTCGCTGCTTTCTAAAGGAACTTAGGGGGAGTTCGCTTGACCCTTTGTTTCTTTATTTAAGTTCTTCATAATTCACTGGATATTGTGTATTCTTTTGTTCGTCTTTCTGCCTCAACTGCTATAACACTTTTCACTACGTGACACTAATTTTAACTCCACTATAAATGTTTACAGATTCACTTTCTGCTAGTTTCCTGTTGATAATATGCTATTACCTTGGGGATCTGAAGCAAATTTTGTCACCCTTTTATCCCTAGATATCTGATATATTGTGTCTTCTGGTTGAAAGTTTCTAAATATTGACTGGATTTTTTTTTTTTTTTTTTAAATTTAGTTGTGTAGACTGCTCTTAATTGTTTAATTAATGGTGCTCTGGCCAAATATTATTTCATTTATTTACCTACTTGTACCCCAACCATTTTTGAAGTTTTATCAAGTCTGGAATATGCAATTTCTTTTCAGGTTCTTCTGAAATAGGGGAAAAGATTGTGACTGAAGATGTTGATTACTCAACTGGGCAATGTGTCACTGGTTATGTGTATAAAGTGGATGGTGATTGGGTCTGGTTAACGATATCTCGAAATGTCAGGGCTCAGCTTTTTATTCTTGACACTGCTTGTGAGCCTAGTGAACTTCAAGAGTTTCAGAAACGCTTCCATGTGGGGAATGCTGTAGCTGGTCATGTATTAAGCGTTAACAGGGATAAAAAGCTACTAAGGCTGGTTCTGCGTCCTTTTTCTCCTCTCTCTGATAAAACTGTTGATCATGAAATTTCAAAGCTAGATGACCCACACGTTAACATTGCGAATGAGAATGTTATTGCTCATATTCGCGAGGGATGTGTTGTAGGTGGGAGAGTAATTAAAATACTTCCAGGTGTTGGTGGATTGACTGTGCAAATTGGCCCCTATATGTATGGTAGGGTTCATTATACTGAACTTTCTGAGTCATGGGTGTCTAACCCATTGTCTGGATATCATGAAGGGCAATTTGTCAAATGCAAGGTCCTTGAACTTAGCCGCTCTGCAAAGGGAACTTTTCACATTGATTTGTCATTACGCTCTTCTTTATTTGGCATGCTTTGTCCAGATTACACGGAACCCCACGATGACATGTAAGTCAAGGTCTACTAATATAGATTACATATGGAGAATCAAATCTTGAACCTGAGCTTATTAGTTTATGACATTTTCTTGATTGAATAATATAGAGATTTCTTTGGGCTCTATTCTTGATGGAGTTTACAGCTTTCTCATAGTAATAAAATAAATGTACAAAACCTCTTTAGTAGGTGCTATTGTTGGCAATTCTGGAGGAAAAATTAATAGAAGACTTTATTGCTTCTCGTTATTAAGTTATATATATAATTCATCCTTGAGCATGCAGTTGTCCAGAATATTTTTTTTTTTTAACTTATTTTCTCTTATGTGCTTGGTCTAGAATTTGTTTGCCATGCATTCACTGCATGCCATGCAATGCTTGAGGAATACATGCATATGTCAATGAAGTATGCACCTATATTCTTTGAAATGTATTGGGAATTTGAATTATTTAGAAAACATGAGATACCATTCATTAAATTAAGAATCAAACATGCAATGCCTTCACTTTGGATGTTCAGTTAGTGATGATACATTATCTACTTCAAGTACTGGACTTCCATTGTTTTAAAAAAAGTATCACTCATTACATGACAAGTCACTAAAAATTGGCTTATTCTTTAAGTTATTGATTATGCTTAGCCAATTTTGCATTGACTTCTGCGAAGTCACAGTCTAAAATCTGTAAGATTTTTCATTGGCTTTCACTCTGTGTTGCTTGCTTTGATTCTGGTTTTCTATGTTTTACTACTAAACAAAGTAAAATTTTTGTTGTTCAGGCATACTCATACCAAACGTGTGGAAAAGATGGAAGATCTTAATCCTAATATGGCGGTACAGGTGATTTGCTCTTCCAAAGATTTACTTGCAAATTGTTTTTTACTTTATAATATATCTGGGATATTGCAGTTTCTTTTGTGGGTCATGATTATTTTCTGGTTCTGATAGGGTTATGTGAAAAGTATTACATCAAAAGGATGTTTTATTTTGCTTTCTCGGAAGCTTGATGCCAAAATTCTCATCTCAAACTTATCTGATGGATTTGTTGCTGTTCCTGAAAAAGAATTCCCAGTTGGAAAACTAGTAACTGGCAGGTAAATGCTGTGCAGAAAATTTTCACTTATTGGTAGAAACTTGATGCAGTGATGTCCTGTTACTAAGAAGCTTAACTACAGGGTGCTATCTGTGGAGCCATTGTCGGAGCGAGTTGAAGTTACCTTGAAGTCATTGAGCGCAAGCAGTGTGCCACAATCTGGAAGCAATAATTTGGATAGCTTGCATGTCGGAGATATTATCTCTGGCAGGGTAAAGCGGGTGGAGTCATATGGTTTATTCATCACAATTGACAACACAAATGTGGTAAAGGATGGGTCACATTAAGTAAAGTTCATTTTTTATATCTATGCATGTGCATGTAAACTGCCACATTTTTGCAAAGTCTTCATGTGATGACTTAACTTGTAAATTTGGCTATAATTCCATTTCCCTCTGAAGCCTTTAATTTTCCTTTGACATGAGACATATACTATGGCAAGTTGAAAACAAATTTCTTTGAGCTTGAACTAAGAAATGCATCTGTTTTGTTATACATGTGGAAATGGTTGAAATTTATCTGTTTTCTTTGAGCTTGAACAAATTTCCTTCTCCTGTTTTTACTTTGGTTGAAATGGTTTCATGTGTTGCTTTGTGCTTAGGTTGGATTATGCCATGTGTCAGAGCTTTCAGAAGATAAAGTCGACAATATTGAAACTAAATACAGAGCAGGAGAGAAGGTGACAGCAAAAGTATTGAAGGTATTCTTATTGTGGACTCTTGTACCTCTTGGGGTTCTTGATTTTTCATTAATAAAACATGTTGGAAATGAATAGTTAGTCATTGAAACCTATTACACTAGCATTTCATCTTTTTTGAAATTTGTGGGATCTATTAAACTACATATCGCAGTACTTGATGAGAAGTATTTGTATGGTAAGTATTTTACCTATGTATGTCAAGGTAAGTGCATGTTGTTTTTCATGTTCACTGTGATTGAATTGTTTAACATGTTCTTTATAAAACTGTTCTAGTTCCTAAAAATATTGGATGTTGCCATTCCATTTCAATAATTCAATGTGATAAGTTTAAGGCTGTGTGCACTCATGACAATTGTAGTGTTAATTATTCAACTT
Organism: Dryas drummondii; assembly: GCA_003254865.1. Taxonomy (NCBI): domain Eukaryota; kingdom Viridiplantae; phylum Streptophyta; class Magnoliopsida; order Rosales; family Rosaceae; genus Dryas; species Dryas drummondii. The sequence continues at coordinate 2,058,972 of QANW01007568.1, read as the reverse complement.
CCTTTACCAGGTGGACAAAGAGAGGCACCGAATTTCTCTTGGAATGAAGGATTTATATGTCATGGACAATAATGACCTTAAAACACCTCCAGAACAAGATCCTGACGAAGCCATGAGAGAGAATGGTTTAATGGATGGTACTAAGTCAGTAATGTGTCCTGAAATCAGTTCCATGGATGTTGAATGTGAAAATGCAGAATACCAGTTTATTGCACAAGCAGAATCAAGAGCTTTTGTTCCTGCGCTTGAAGTCACTCTTGATGACATAGACCAATGCAATGGGGATGACATTGTTAGGCAAGATCAAGAGCATCCTGATGTGGAGGGCACTGTAGATGAAAAGAAAAAGAAGCACTCAAAGAGAAAAGATAAGGAAGAGAGGTTTGTACACATGCTTGTTTGGCCTTTGTTTCATTGGTTAAGGTTGTCATACACTGCCCACTTTCCCTGTTGTTATTAAATTGGAACCAATTTTGTGCAGGGAGCGTGAGATAAGGGCTGCTGAGGAAAGACTATTGGAGAAAGATATACCAAGAACTGATGAGGAATTTGAGAAATTAGTTAGAAGCTCTCCAAATAGCAGTTATGTTTGGATAAAATATATGGAATTTGTGCTCTCTATGGCTGATGTAGAGAAAGCACGCTCTATTGCTGAAAGGTATCCTCTTATATAATCATATGCCACTGGCATAATCGTTTATTTTATTTCTGTGTACAGTTCCAGGTGTTCATTCTAGCATACCCTTATTTACATAAAGTATTACTCTTTTTTCTGTGTAGGGCTTTGCAAACAATAAACTTTCGAGAAGAGAATGAGAAACTCAATATTTGGGTGGCTTATTTTAATTTGGAAAACAAATATGGAAATCCTCCAGAGGTAATTAAAAAAGTCAAGCTTTTCTTGTCTTTTTAATGTCTATACAGAGTACATTAATCTGCTTTCTCTTTTCAGGAGGCTGTAATGAAAGTCTTTCAGAGAGCATTGCAGTATAATGATCCCAAAAAGGTTCATCTAGCACTCTTGGGAGTGTTTGAAAGGACTGAGCAACACAAGTTGGCTGATGAGCTACTTGATAAAATGATGAAGAAGTTCAAGAAGTCTTGCAAGGTATGTTAAGATTTCCTACATTTGTTTTCTCCTATCGGGTGTGTGTAGGTTCACAGGGTGTGTTAATTTCTTCTTCATTTTTTTTTTGTGTTAATTTATAAGCTGTATATTTATTGGAACTTAGGTTTGGCTGAGGCGGGTGCAGAGGGTCTTGAAGCAACAGCACGATGGGGTTCTGGATGTTGTCAGTCGCGCGGAAAGAATCCTTCCTAAGCATAAGCATATCAAATTCATTTCACAGACAGCCATCCTTGAGTTCAAATGTGGAAATCCAGAGAGAGGGAGATCCATGTTTGAAAATATTTTGCGGAATTACCCGAAAAGAACAGACTTGTGGAGCATCTATCTTGATCAAGTAAATCCCCTTTGGCCAGTATTTCAGTACTCTCTCTTTTTCTGTGTCAAATTCGAGACAGTAGTTACCTACTCTTTTGTGTCAACTGTGGCAGGAAATTCGACTTGGAGATACTGATCTGATTCGAGCACTATTTGAGAGGGCAACTAGTCTGAGCCTCCCACCTAAAAAGATGAAAGTGTGTACAATTTTGTATTCCCCTTTAACTGAGACTGTTTTGCCTTTGTATTTTCTGTTAAAGCTTATATGGGAGTGTCATTTTTGGATTTGCAGTTCTTATTTAAAAAGTATCTGGAATTTGAGAAGTCTCTTGGCAATGAAGAGAAGATCGAGTATGTGAAACAGAAGGCAATGGAATATGTTGAGAATACAGTAGCTTGATATCAATTGTTCCTCTCATTATGGAGAGAAGTTTCCCGATTCAGATTGCTGCCCAAATTAGCTGTTAGCCTTGTACAAGAGAGATGAGGTTACGGTCAATTTTGTCGCCACCATGACCACTATGATTGATTCACCACACTTGCAATGCTGTTTTGGCTTTCTGAGGGGACTACATGGCAGGATGTAGAAGGGTACCATTGTAAGGATGGATAATGAAAGGAAATGAGGGTAATTCAGATGATGATTTTTGGTGGAGGGAGGAGACCTTCTGATGAAGGATTATGGGATTTGAAGATGGTCAATTATCCAAGGTCGTCAACAATAAGTTAACTGACAATGATGTAAGATTTACATCGGAAGGATTGGCGCTCTTTATTTTATATATACCCCTGAAACTGTAAAATTGGTGGTGGTGTTGGGCTATTTTTTTGTACTATTGAGAATTATAAGTTAATAAAATTCTTCATTTCAGAAAAGATTTTCTAGTGAACTTTAATGTTTTATCCCTCTGTGTTTGGGCAGAAGATTCTTTCTTTATCAAGAAAAAGCTCAATCTCAGATCGATCTCTTTTTCAAACCTAAGTTGGTGCCCTCCATAGTCTAATTAATATGTAGTTCTCTTTTTCTATACCTAAGCTGATGAGAAAACTTATAGTATAGGTTAGTTCTTGCCTAATAGATCATAAGACTTTTAAGCCAAGAAGATTTCATAGTCAGAATCGTCACTATCATCTGTATAATATTATAAGATTAGTTCTCATATAAAGCTAATCTGTATTATAAGGCTGATCTCATATAAAGCTAATCTAATCTGATTGAGTAGTTCTCTAGTTTACTTCAGCCCAAAAATGGGCATCAATGATATATTAGTTCATGCATTTCCACATGCAAGGTCTTGAGAGCAGGTGAAAAGAAGTATACATCTTCTGGTAAGGCAGCTTACAATAAAAATGGTAGTTGCAAAAACAAAAGCTTAATTTAATTGCTTACTTCAGAGTACAGCCAATGCTTAATAATTAATTACAGAATTAACTCAGCATTTATTTGATGCAAAGAACTCTTTTGAGAACTTTCAAGAGCAAAGGGTAAGCTGTCAACATTGGAAAATGGCCTTGTGTGTTGAGTATCTTGACTTTTGCAGGGGCACCAAGCTTTTTCTTGAAGTAAAATGCAACAGATTTTGGGACAATAAAGTCTTCCTTGGATTGGATTATGGAACTTGGCACCATAACTGTTGGCAAGACTCTTCTGAGGTCACTTAGAAACACAGTTTTGGCTGCACTCAGTGCAATCTTGGGTTTCATTCTTCCCAAACTGTGTTCGAACTCGGCTATTGCTCTTGTGTTGTTTACAGCTATTGGTATTGGAGCAAAACTTGGGACCCAACTTGAGAAGTTCTTATCTATTTGGTTGAAGAGTGCATTGAGTTCTGATCTATCAAATCCCCCGTTGTATCCTGTGGTGTTGAGGTATCTACAAACCAAACACAATATTGTATATCAAGGAACATGAAGTTGAAGAATATCACAGCCATTTGAATCACATTTATTGACCACTGATTAGAGGTGGAACTCACCCATGTAAGTGGGTTCCCTCTTTTAAAATGCTGTCAGGAAAGTAGGGATGTAGCCACACTCAAAAGTGATGACTATAGAAGAGTAATGTTACATATTACATATTTGCTGATCACCTGTTCCACATAGGGATTCAATTTAAAGCTGTTGTGAATAGGTGACAAATAATTTTATCCAAAAAAGATGATTTTATAATCGAGTACATGCAACCCACCTATACAGATAGGTTTCACTTTTATTAGAAATGCGTACAATCCAAAAGAGTTGATTTTGTAATTGAATAAGAATGAAACTCACCTATTTTGTAATTGAATAAGAATGACACTTTTATTCAAATTAAGGGTCAACTGAACTTTGAACCCTTATTGTTTGGGTCAAATACACATTAGTCTGACTTTCAAAATGTTTAAACCCAAATTTTCAAATATTTGCAAAGTTGTCCCTCTATGAAGTTGACCATGAAGTCAATTGTTAAGTGCTTATATGACAAACACGAGCCCACTTTTTTTTTTTGTTGGTGTGGCCTTGTACAAAAAAAAACACTCACACAATTCCCAACATAACCGACACCAAAAGCCTCCAGGATAACTTGCTCTCTAATTTGGGTGCTGACCTCTCCGCCCTTGTTCAATATCAAATGACTCTTTCTAAAGCACGACTCCTTTTCCAGAAACTGTTCGCCCTCCATTCTCACCCTCCACCGCCTTGGAGCCACGTACTGGTGGAGAGTGCACAGTCCCAATTAGTGGTTTGTCTCCATCATCCCAACAAAAGGACAAGAAACTCATTCTCATTCTCAGCGTCTCAATAGGAGTCTCAGTACTCCTCAATACTCTAGCTAGTAGAATTTGAGGTGGAAGATCACATCAACAAAAAAAAGTGGACCCGCCTCTGTCACGTAAGCACTAAGCACTTAACGGTTGGTTGACGTGGCGGTCAACTTAACAGAGGGATAATATTGCTAAGATTTGAAAGTTTGGTTTTAATATTAAAACCAATGTGTTATTTAACCCAAACAACCGATTAAGGTGCAATGTGTAAATGACCCTTAAATTAATTACATGGACTTCAATCACATTGTAAGTATATTAAAATGGTAACATATTCACTTTGATAATATAGACTAAATAAGAGTGTTAATAGTATTTCTCATATTTTATTGAAGAAGAAAAATCTTGAAAAAAAAAAAAAAAAAAGAAGAAAGAAAAATAAATATATAAAAAGTGAGTTAAACATAGTGGAAAAGATCAGTGATCAGCAAGCTCATTAGCTCGGTGTCCACAAGAGAATGGCAAGGTTGCAGATGGTGATCAGTTATTTCAAATTTTGTGAAAACTAATGGATAAGTCTATACATAATAAGATTGACCAGAAACAGAAGTACAGGCTGCAGGCTCACACATATATGCACACACGTACACACTTACACAGAGAGAGAGAGAGAGAGAGAGAGAGCATATAATCACCTGGGAGAGCCACTTAATAGGATAAGGTGCTGGAAGAGGTGTGGTCTCTTAGTAGCAGCTATGCATCCAACCATGGCAGACATGGAATGACCCAAATATATGGCCCTCTCCACATTGAGATGATCAAGAAGGCAGACCAGGTCTTGAGCATATGCATTAAAATTATTTGAGTACCTTTTGGGGTCATAGAGTTTTGGATCCACATGTGCTGAGAAAACCAAGTCAAAAACCACAACTTGGAAATAGCAAGCAAGATAGGGGATGAGGTAGTGCCAAACTGTCTGGTCTGAGCCAAACCCATGTGCAAGAACCAAGGTTTGAGTCCCATTCCCATACACATTGGCGTTTAGGGCTTGGACTATGCCGCCTCCTCCATGGTTGCATAGGGCATCCATGTTTCTGATGGATATACAATAGTGAAACAAGGAATTAATGAAGGAGTTGCATATATATGCTTAATTATATAGAAAAGTACGTAGCTAGCTAGACACATATTGTGAAATGGTTTGCATATATATATAGGTGTCGGCACTTTTACATGTACTCATTAAATAAAGTCAAATTATGTATTGGTATGTTTTGGGTAAGAAAAATGCTAAATGGATCACATTAATTGTCAAACTATATGATCAGTTTACGATACACATTTTACTATTCTTATTGACTATGCAAATCAATACACGCTATGTACACGTACTATATTATCTTATAATGTGACAAATGATGTATACTAATTATTAAATCAATAATAATATTATGATCAACTATATTAATTAATACATCAACCGCTATATATATTGATCTACTGTCAGTTAATACAGTTTAAAATTATAGTCCTCTAGCATTACTCTTTGCATAAAATGTTTTGGGTTTTTAATTAGTGTATATATATTTTGTAGTTTTCTAGCTACATAATTTTTTGTACACGGCGATCCGCTCCACGGTTTTTGACTCCTTTATTAATTCTTTTATGGATTTTGAAATGAAAACCAATATTACAAATGTGTATGTAATATATATTCCATATATTAATGATGCATGTGTGTATCGAGACATATCACATGTGTTAGTGTTGTTATCTCTGGATAGAGCATTGTCATGCACACATGCAAAATAAATTTCAAGGCCCTTCTAACTGTCCCTATAAAAAGCTGCTGAAAAGTTGGTTTGGCTTCTTTCTTTCTTTCTGTTTATATTATTTTATTTTTGTTTTGGATGAACTAATTCAGTTATTGCTTTCGTCCATGAGTGGTTGTGTTTGTCTTTTCTCATGAACTGTTTTGTTCTCTGTTATGTGTTTGCATGCATGCTGATGGGCTTATATATGTGTATATGTCATATGTATGTATATATTAAGTAATCTCTTATTAGAGACATGTACCATGTGAATGTTATGTTATTAAATTATAAATTAGTATTACGTATTGACATAATTCAACCTAATTAATGGTTTGTTTATTAATTCTTTGTCAGAATCTAATCAATTTGGCAGGTTGTCATGTTGATACCCTATATATACCAGTACTCTTCAATATCATGAGAAAGATTGCTAAGATAAAGGTCTTTTCCCTGAGCTGCTACTTGACACCATATCAATGCAGTTTTTGTATTATTTTTATTTATATTTTGCTTTTTGACATCATTAATGCAGTTGGGTATGTAGCTTAATTGATGTAATGGACAAATTAAATGAAGCTGCATGCGTAAATGAAATTCAACAAATTTGCCTTCCTCGAATTTATTGTTGTTTGTTGTAGTTGTAAGTTTTTTGAATTGAATGATGAACGATGCTGCTGTCGGTTAGATGCAAAAGGCTACCATCTACATCCTCATCATTTAATAATTTAGGTTTGCGAAAAGTGTAGCTTTTATTTTCATTTTCAGTTTCGTTGGACCTAGACCAAGTTTGGTTAGACTATCCAGCTATTGAATGTGAAAAATTATTGTATAGGACAAGGTATATCATATTTATTTGAAAATTATAATATTATATACTGATTACATGACCAGTTATTGTAAAAGTAAAGTTATATACACTTAGTGTATGTAAGAATTTTTATTGATCCCAAAATGAACTCTTAAGCGGTGACCATTAGGACTAAAGAGCCCTAAAACAACCCATAAGAGTAAACAAGCAAATAATGGAATAATTGTTGGTTTGCAATATTATTTATTTATTTATGATGCCGCTTGTCCTATTCTTCATATTTATCATTAGCCAACTTGTGGAATAGACATAAAGGCGCGTAACAAGTTGCACAAAAGAAGGTTGATAGCAACTCTTATTAACCCATCTGCCAAGTTCAAGTTTAGGCATTACTTGTGTTCAAGATGCTATAACTGATAGCATATATACGATCTTATCTACATTGACTGACCACATTATGTTTTTCATACTACGAAGGAGATTCAAACTTAAAATCTCTTCGACTATGAGAAGAAGAATACCACTAAATCACCTTATTCTTTTTTATTTAGGAAGGAAAATTCTAACTGAGAACACCTCCGAAATTGCAGAGAGATACCACTTGCTAGACCAATGGATAGTTGGTATTTAGTTATTTACCCATCACCTCTAAATGAAGTTAAGATCTACATAAGAGGTAATCAGTCAATAAATGTGGTCTAAGGAACAATCTTTCAAGAAGTATACTTCCATTCAGTATTATTTATTCCAAAGCAGTAGAGTAATCTTACAAGGGTAGAACCAAGTCAGAAACTTATAACCATCTTATGCAAGTTTCTTCCTAACATGAAGCCCTGGAACTTGTAATACCATCAATGGCTCATTCAACTACAAACGGAAGCATAGAGTTGCATGAGGCAAATCTTCCAGAAAAGAATGAAAATTGTAGTCATAACTCATAAGAAGTCAAGAAAATTTTCTTTATTGTTCACTAGGCCAAAATGTTACATTAATTGTGTTTTAACAAAAAAAAATTTGTTTATTTATCTGCAGCCAGAAAAGAACAGCCGCATCCATCTAATATACAGAATGATTCTCTCATCTATGTTTCTGCGTATAATATGTATGTATCACCAATTGTACAGTACAAGGAACAAAGCAGAATTTGTTACATAAAAGAAGGGTAACAATACATTCTGGTGCAGCAGCAGTTGCACCACTCCTTGAATTAGCTGAAAGAATGTGAATCTACGACACGCTTCAGTATGAGGGTTAGCTTCATGGTATTAACAGTTGAGAATTGAGATCTTGCAACCAAATGTTGCATGGATGCTACTTAAATTGATCACAGGCAAATAGCTTCATAGCATCGATGCTTCCTCACTTGTACTGCTTGAAAACCCCATTTCCAGCTCATGGTCAGAGGAAAATGGATATTAGTTTAGGGCATAATGAACTCGCTCAAGGAGTTGCACAACCTGGTTGACAGGGATTGGCGAACATTGTGATTTCAAACTGGACTTTACTGTGCCATGTGCGCCAAGAGGCAATGATAATACAGCCTCTTGTTGCATACTTGTGAGCTCCAAGAATTGAGTAAGCATGTCACCATCAAGTATCTTAGGTACTCCTACCTGCTTAAAAAAATATTGCACACGAGCTCACACTCACATTCATTCATGCACATGGAGGCACAAGATAACAGTAACATAAATTTTCTTTTATCTTTACATACATAAAATACGATGAACATCTGATTCACTGCATATGTTCAAAATAAAACTATATAGCAGCTTTTTTTTATGGTCAGAACCTTCTCTCTCCAGCTAATTGAAGGCACATTAGAATTGAAATCCAAACCACCCAATTTATCAAGGTCTTCCTTGAAAACAATTTTCTCAACCAATTATATCCAATTTTAAGAATCACATTCTAAATAAAACTGTCAACCATGTATGTATACCAAGTGAATCTAACCTCGTCAAATTTGGATGCTAACCTAGACCTATTTCTTTGACAACCCAATCATTAGAAGTAGTGGCACATTCATAGCGACCCCCATAACAAATTTTAAAGGCAAATTAAAATTTAAAAAGAAAAAGAAAGATCTAAAGATAAATAACAATGCCCCATTTTTATGTATGGTACTAGTGTTCATGCTCATGAAAGCATGCAAGTACAGCAAAGAACATAGATCTAGTATCCTACTGTCCTTACCGGATTCTCACGACTACGGAACTCGTTATGATCATTCCCAAGAATAGGAGCAGTTAATGGATGCACCACCAGTCTATCTTGGACAGCTTCTAAGAGTTCATATTCTTCCCTGCAAAAAAGAAAAAAAGATACTTTATTAAGCAATGTAAATTCCCGTCAAAATTTACAATAAAAAAAAAAAAACCACTTATTATAAAAAAAATTCAACCATTTCAAACGTGACCATATAAACTTTGGTGCATCTGTGGATGAGGCACCAATTAGAGGCATGCTTCTTTCTTGCTATTCAACCCATCCAACAATCTTGTTGAATAACCATAACTATATGATTAGCCTCATCAAAAAGCCTGTGGCCCAAGGACCCACTGGACCCAGAAAAGTGGGCACAACCAGGCCTACAACCAATGGACTAGCCAGGCCAACCTATCCCTCTTAATCGGATGGGGCACACTTTTAAGCCCATGCTCTACCCCTGAAGGCTGACCCATTTTTCCCATTCCTGTTGAGCCATAGGCTGGCCCATCAACATAGGCCTGGCCTACACACCTCAAAACTCTCCGTTTGGTTTCATTCTCTCAATTCCTCTCCCAATTTCTCGCACCTTTTCTTCTCTCCAGGTCTTTATCTTTCGATCACTCTGATTCTCAAATTGTCACATTGTCACACTAATACTCTAATACATGATCACTTGATTGGAGGTCAGATCAATTTCACATAATTGAAAATCAACCCTCCAAATTTCAAGTAGTTAATTATTCTTTTAAAACTATGGTTCTAACAAAACTATCTAAGCCAACGGACATTTAATCAGAATCTTTCGAAGCTCATGAAGGTGATAAAGATGAACATCTTGATCAACCATTGGTATAATATTGAGATTGTAGAACAAAGCTTCTCAATTCTAATTACCTATTTACTTTTTTGATTCAATAATAGAGTTCAATAATTTATTTTAGTATAGTTTGGGCGGGCCTGCAAGAGGCCCATGAGTTGGCCGCAGTCTGCAGGGGCTGCATCCCATACATTTTGATGGTGGGCCTGCCCAACATGACCCAGACCAGTCAAACACCCACCGGGCCAAGCCTGGACTGGCCCACAACCCTGTTTTAACGGTCTTGGCCAAGCCCAAGAACTAAGTAGCATATTGCATATACGTTGATAGTAACTAGAGACCCACACTTTAGGGTGCAGATTGGTACCTTAACTAAGAAATTGGAGGGAAGAAAAATAAGGTCCAAGTCTGCTTGCTCAAATGACCCAGTGACCTACCACTTAGTGTAGCAAGAATATGATGCAACTCTGTAGAGACAAATGGGTAGTGAATGAGAATGAAGGCTATTATGCTTACCTTGATATTGGAACGAAGGTTATTATGCTTCCAAGCAGCGTACTCACAATGATAGTGTTCTGAGAAAAGTCAATATTTCCATCACTGCCCTTCAACACATCATCAGCTGGAAGTTTATATGAAAATGATCCCTAAAAAGATAATTATAAATGTAACCACAAGGTGAGCATCATGACATTTCACACAAAATTAAAAGCTACTTTCAAACCAGAATCTCTGCTATAAACAATAGATATAGTGAAACACCTAAAAATTTTAGTATTCTTGATCAATAAACCCTCTCGTTCTCTTTCTCTCTCTCTCCTCTCGCTTCTTTACTTTTTTCTCTTCTCTTTCTTCCTATTGGTTTTGCGTAAAGTTACAACCAAGTTACTTCAGGTATTGACGATTTGAACTTCAAATATTTAACACTATCACACCACAGCAGCTAACAAGGTGTAAAGATGTGTACCTTCCTGATGCTCATAGCTATCTCACCCATATAATAAGCACAGCTCACAGTTAAATTGCATTCTGGACTAGCATTATCTGGTACACAGTAAGAAAAAGTTAAATGGTGCCATTTTCAGCTGCACTACATGAGCATGAACAGGATCTGAAGTCAAAATGATAGAAATCAAACTAATAAGGTAATTAACAAGTTTCACGACCACCCTTATTTTTCTGTCTAGCATCCACCATCATCCTTTTAGTTTAAAATATTATCTCTGTTGATTTGCCCATACCTTGATAATAGTAATTCTCTTGACACTGTAGCAATGTTGATTTTCCCATACCTTTTAGTTTAAATTGTCCAATGTTATGCTTGAATTTCCAAACAGACATGCAATTTCAATTCATATTTAGAACAGATATATAAATTGTCCAATGTTTAATCTCTATAAACAATTTCTGAGTTGCACATTGGTGACCTGTTTCCATTCCAACCCTCAACGGGGTTTCACAGGACTTAAACTGGAAGACAATAAGATATACAACCATTGATTTGTAATTACACAGAAAACTTCTATGTTTTACCTTCTAAATGATCTGAACATGAAAGAACAGCAATGCTTCCCTTACGATCTGAAACAACTGCAGTATCGACATCCATAAGAATGCAATCAGCAACTAATCTCTGAGATGGATCACAGTAAAGTTGCTCCAGTTTTTTGGAATCCTGCCACACAAGAAAGAAATATCAGGACAAATATTTTAGATAGATGGTATGAACCTCTTATTTCAAAAATATAAGTCATGCCATAACTTCTAATGAAAAAGTTACATATGAAAAAAAAAAAAACGTAAACAAAACAAAAATGAAGGGGGGCTATTTAACCCATGCACCACGCAGAATAGTTGCAGAGCCATAATTGCTTTTACCTCATGATAAGCGTAGAAAAGGATACCATCACGGCAATCACCAACAGCGATTCTAGTGAAATGTGCAGTCAAAGACGTAATCATAAAACGTGTCCTTGCCACAGCAAACTTTCTCACTCTTGCGGAATTTTCATTTGGAAAACCACATAGATAAAACTGAGAAAAGAAAACCAAGATCTTTATCAACAATCACCATGCAATAAACCATATTTGCCTTGCCATCTTGCAATATACAGCACTTTGAAACATGCTTATAGAACAATATATATGGAAAAGAAAGAAGTTTACTACTTACAGCATTACCAGCAGACGCCAAGAAGTAACGATCAAGATAAGGGCAGATTGCAAGTACCATTCCTGGCCATGCGGTTGTATAAGCCAACCGAAACTGCCATGCTTCAGTTTCATCAAGTTTAATTCCATCACAGCTTGTATCATCTGGGCTACTGCAAAGACTACTGGTTGATAGCTGTTCTGTGGCATACCCAATAATTTCATGAAATGGGGAAGCTCGTTGAGAAGATGACCCTGCCTTTGAGCAGAATGTCATAGAACCACTGTCTGAATTTTGCGCGTGTTCAAGACAGAGAACAATAAGACGGCCCTTGGTACTGTTAATAAGAATCCAGTTAGCATGCCATATCTCTGAAATTAAAGGAAAAGAATAGAATAGAGATATGACTATCAAACAATAGCCACAGAGAGGGAGAAGGGGTGGGGGAAGAGAGAGAGAGAGAGGAGATCAGAAGAAAGTACAGATGGTTTACCTCTCAGCTTCACCACTGGGCATTATGGCTGGGCCAGAAGATAGACTGGTTCCAACCACAAGGACCTGTTCATTTCCAACCCTCACTAACTCCATGGATTTTCCTGTTTCACCCGGTTCAAGTTTGAAAGAAGACAGCACTGACCCACTAAGAGGATCTACACAACATATATCAGATGAACATGTATCATTACTCAAATCAGTCCTCATCACAAGCAATAACCTGCTTTCACTATGATAAAGGACCTCCCTCGGAGTGCCTCCAAGATGAAACTTCTGCACATTAAGCCTCTTACTGTGCACCATCTCTACCTAGAAGCATCATATAACATGGACTAGCATCAAATTATCAATATATCCAACTTCGAGATAATTTTGTCAAAACACTTTATCTTAGTAGTTAACAATTTTTAAGTAAAGAATCCCAGTACCAACATGATCCCCATAGGCTCACAAGAATTTAATGTAAATGTTTTATGCTTACACACAAGCATCACTAACATATGTGAGTTCACGCACACACATGTAGTTTAAAGTACTAAGACTTGCAGTTCCTACTCTCTTATTTTCAGTACATTAGGAATCTCTGCCTTAATTACATTCAATTCACTTTAGCAGTCATTTGGATGTACATTCCAATGTACATTCATTCATGGCTATCTTAATTACATTCAAGAAACTTGGACTTTACATTCAATAATGTGCATTCAAGTAACTTGGACTGGACATTTTGCATGTACATCCCTTGATATTTTTAGTAGAAGTATAAGCCTGGTCTTAAGACCCTTTTAATAACACCTTTCATAGAGTTTTCACAAAATCTTTTATTTTCTTTTATTCCCTTGAAGATTCGAGGTCCTATAGAAGATTCCTCTGGCACCCTTACAATCCTAAAGAGTTTGTTCCATTAGTCCTTCCACTACATTACCATTTGGTCCTACCTGCTACACAATGGGAGGTCTTATAAACTCTCCCCACCCTTGATTAAGGCAGAATTTAATCCCATTCCCTTGGGAAATGCCAAATGATTTCACCAACTAAGCCAGCTAGCACCTACAAATCCTAATTTCTTTTCCCACTGGAACACTAATTTAATTCTACTAGGAAACTGATCGTTTATTTACTACACCTTATCACTTTTGATAAATCTAGCCAACAATCAATTAGAATCTAATCAGCCTCATAAATCCATCCAGTTCCACTTATCAGTCTTCCAAATATTTTGATCTCAACTCAAAATTCAGAGGCAGATGACACTATGGATATTTCATATCCATAGGTACGTCCAGGGAATATCTCCTCTGTTTTAGGAGGCAAAGGCATAAAGCATAAGTGAAATTCAATCAACTGAGTTACTCCACTCAATGGGCTATACAAACCATCAACTTTTTGTTCCCATAATCCTGTAGAAATATCTAACCTGAAGAACATGAATCTAGGTCCAATTTTAATCATACAATAGCATAGGACAAAAGTTTGTAACTAGAAGATAATACACATAGTCCTATGTGCCTGAAGAAAATAAGTGATTGAGAATGAATAAATGTATATTTTCGTATTTAACTTCTGCCCTTCATTGACATCATATATAACTGTATTTTTACTTCATATATTTTGAATGCAAGCGATTTCAAAACCCTGACTAAGGAAACATAAGAGGTGCAGCCGACCCACCTGCACTACACCTCATTGTATTTTTAACTTCATATATAACTTTACATTTAACTTCATAATTTGATTCCCAGTCCTACAGGACTAGTTGCTCAGTACAGCAGTACTCCATATTTAACTTCTGCTCTTTCTTTTCTCGCAAAGGCCATCCAGTTATACTTAAACATTTAAACATTTTTCTGTTTTTTCTTCAAAATCCAGTACCTGTAGTTATTATGAATAAACTCAAAGGTAAAATTTTTGCACCTTTGCTTATACAATCACTAGATTGAAGGCATAATTACAAGCTGACAAAAATAAAACTATGTTCAACAAAATAAAAGCTATGGACCAACAGGAGCACATGACAATATAGAATAGAGCTCTTACCAAATGTAGACTGTTCTCTGCAACAAATAAAATTCCCTTAGGGCATTCAACATAGCATACAGGAGTGACATGTGTTGAAGATTGAAACGAGATAGAAGTATATGAGAGACTGTGTCTCGCAGTATGCAACAACCAAGGCCTATCACTGAGAACAATTATATCACCATCAAGTGAGTCACTCAAAGAAACCAGGAAAACAGGAGTGATGCCAATCCGACGGATAGCAATCAATTGCAGATCAATAGGCTCTTTTGTCTTCTCAGATAACTTAACATCATACATTTGTTGTCCAAAAGAGTTTGCTGCTGATATGCTCGATAAAACAGCACCTGCATTAACTGAAAGGGAACCGACAGAACTGTGACTGGGGAAAACAGATAAAGGCATTGTAGAGGCAGCAGGCCATTCAAAACGAAGCAGCATTCCATTCCTCAATCCCGAAAGAACATACAATCGGTCAACTAATACAAGCCTTACATCTTGAGGAATGCAGCCACTAATAGCAGTTCCTAAAGTGTTTGTTAATGAGATCGTCCCAGAAGCAATCACTCTCAGGCCTTCATTCGGTACAAGAGACAAAACTTCCACTGAAGGCTTGTGTGTTCCAATGACAAAGATATTACTGATATCAACTCCAAATGGAAGGGCAGCCATACAGCTATTATCCACCAGACTGTTTGAAAAACTTGTACACTTTTTGTCAAAACATTTTTGAGGAATGGAGACACATGACAATTCATTTTGCAATCTCAAATGCTGCATTTCATATATTTCAAAATGATGCATTGAAAGCATTCTGACCCCAAGAATAAACAAAAAGCATGGATTAGATGAAGAAACAACAATTAGATTATTCCCAACAGCCCCCAAACTGATACTCATATTTTCTGGGAACCAGGATGTGCAAACTGGAGAAGACAATGGAATACCTTCAGAATGGGCAGCCTTGGTGGGCAAACAGAGCCTAACTGCACTTTTGTGAATCTGGACCAATAATCCATCATTTACAACGCCACACGCCAAAGTACAAACATCAGGCTGGAAACCAACTGAATCCGTCACATCAGTAAAGCTTAAACCAACTGATAATACCCTGGTCTCCTCCACAAATGATAACACAAGAAAAGAATGGTAAGGATCAATTACTTTCATTCGTAATGTCCAAGTACCCGTAATCCCTTGATAAATGGGTGCAGTCCTTAGTAGCTTGTCCACACTGATACCACTTCTAATAATCCTTAATGACCCCTCCGGTGCTACTCCACAACAGGCAAACATTTGATCATGTTTTTCATCATGATAATCCACAACTGACATATCCAACACTGGGGCAATATTTTGAATAGGACTTGTGTAAAGAAGTGTTCCATTTTCCATTTTCAAGACTATCCCATCCCCCATCTCTACTAGTGCAGCCAGAAACCCGCCTTCAACCCACAAAACTGCTTTGCATGGTAAACCTTTGTAAAGACACTCAGATTCTTGAACCTTAACACCATCAGGATCAAAGATAATTTCAATCATAAAATATTCTCCAGTATCTACACAAATGATCATTCTTGGATTTTTAGAATTCCCCGGTTCCCAACTCCATGAACACACATGTTTGCATATCAAATTCACATTGCTATTGTCTTTTTCACCATCTATAGACATGGGAACTAAATCACTCAGTTCCAGTAAAGCACAGGCAGCTACATTAAATAAACCTCCTTCATCATCCTCATGTAGTCTAGAAAAATCGTATACTCTGGATGACTCTTGAACAAAATTCGGCTCCTCAACCAGAGTAGATAAGAAATTTGGGTTTGTTCTATAGACACAACAGGGGTTCTGTGCATCTCTAAGATCCATTAAGAGAGCATCACCCTCCCTAAACAAAAAGGCAAATCCATAAGAATGAGGGACTTCCACAATGCTATGTGCTAATGGTCCATCTTCAACATACTGAGAAATAACATAAATAGTCTGCTCTCTAATATTCCATCCCAGTAACAGCAATTCATTAAGGACCGCCTCTCTCCTACAATGCCAAAAATTTTCTCATTGTGTGAAAGAATGAATTTTATCCTCAAGCCATGTAAACAATCAAAAAACACAACTTTTTGGAATCCCTAAAAAATATGCATGATAATCATACCTATTTAGAAGAATGGCAAGTACAGGATTATGCCCCTTACTTGCTTGACTAGGATGCTTTGAAATAAAGCTCATGCTCCATATAGTACCACATATACTGTTTTTCTGGATGCTCCTGGGAGCACTTGCATCTACTTCATTTTCAGGAGGAAAGATTATTTTCTGAAATTGTGAGACAACAGAACATCTGAATAACTTTGCATGAAAAGCTGGTGCCCAAAAAGTAAGTAATGCAGCTTCATATGTCTTTTCCATATAAACAAAATTCATGTCCTAATACATTAGTGTAAAACCTATCATAAGAAAAGGGGGAAAATAGTGGCTCAACCTTATCAATAATTTCGCTGCCTCCAGAAACTGAAACAGAGAACATAGCCAACCGGTTTTCATAAGCACTAGCAGCGATGAAACAGCCACTGTAAAAGCATAAGGCATAGAAGTAAGAACTATTGGTAAACAAGTGGAATACCAAGAGCTTTTATATATTCATTATTGTCTGGAATGAAATGCTTTCATCAAATGATGCATGTAGGCTTGGACCCTCCCATCCCAGGGGTGGCCCGATTCACCTTAGACTGGTAGGGAAGAGAAACTATTGCTATGCAGGAGTAGATCTTTCAATGGACTAATATAGCACACATGACAAGTGGAAAAGAATAAATATGTAATAAACACACCCAGGGATGTTGTGTTCTACTCCAACATGCTACTTTATATCAGTGAATGAATTAACTTCAAAAGAGTTTGCATATGCTTCTTCCACATATAAGATAAATAAAATTCTCTCATATGTATTATTATTATTGGTTAAGAAACCTCTCTATTTTTATGTGACCCATTTCTGTTGAAATTTTTTTCCCACAAACCAAAGCTTACAAGTGTTACACAAAAGACTTATAGCTGTTTGATAGAAAATTTTTGAAAAAGAAAAAATCAAAGTTAAAAGGTAAGTAACATGATGTAGGACAGTAGGTTCATGCATCTGTCACTAATGCTTTTATGACTGTTCCTAGCTTTAACACATCTAGAACATGCATTTGTTTTTGTTTTTTTTTTTTTTTTCCGATACCCAGAAATCCCCCAGACCCACTTCGCAGACCCAGGCTCGGAACTGGGGCCCCTCCTGCCGAACCCTACAATCTTTAGGAGGCAGGAAACTCTGGCAAATAGCTAGGTAGGTATCTTGAATATGCATTTGTCATTAATGCATAATGTACATTCATAAATGTATGTATCTACTTTAGTCCTATATAAAGGCCCTTTTGTAGCTTGGATTAGGCATCCAGACTTTGATATTTTGAAACACAATTTTCAGAGAGTTTTCCATCTATCTTTGCTTTCCTATTCCCTTGAGTTTCAAGGTCCTTCTAGAGAGGATTGCTCTACGATCCTTAGTTTTCTAAAGAGTTTTGTTTAATTAAGTGCTTCCGCTACATTATAACAATTATTTAAAAACAAAAAATATTATCTCATACCCCACTGGTTCACTTTTTAGTTCAACTCTCACTCCTTTTCTTATTTTCCCCTTATCTTCCCTCTTTCTTACCCAGTATTAATTTATCTCCCTCTCCTAACTAACAAACCAAAAAAAAATATTTTTTTTTTATTTAACAATATTTGAACATAAACTTTTATATAGCAGAACAACATACATAGCTCATGTAGTGCAAGAAATATAAAATTGCATTAAATATTTTCTATAATATCCTAAAATTTGCAAGGAAAACAACACGACATTTAGTAAACAAATAAACTATATATCTTTATTGCTGCAACTAGTTTAGGATGCATATCAAAGAACCAGGGAATCTAAGCTATTACATAGAGGCATGGCACCAAAAGAGAAACAAATACTTATATCGTAAGTACAAAATAATTCCCCCTACCATAGCCTATCCTCAGCTTAATTGGAAGAAAAAAATATGAAGATAAGGAAATTACACAAGTAAAAAAAAAAAAAAAAGAAGCATCAAAGTTACATGAAAATATGAACTAATCATAAGCTTCCTCATTATCCAATTGCATACAACATAGAACTTCCTAAAGATTTTCCTTTACACTACAAAGCTACTTCAAATAATGGCCAAAAGCCAAGATCACACAAAAAAATTTCGTCTATGGCATTTCAAGGGAGAGAAGAAGGAAAATGTATTTACCGGAAATACAAATAAATCAAACGCCATCCTATAAAACATTCTTTTTCAAACTTCCAAACCACGATGGTGACTTACCTGGAATCAATGGCTAGCATTCTTCCAAGCTGGTTCCTTGAATTTCCAGGATTAGAAAGTTGAACTTGTGTCACAGGGAAAAACCTAAGTAAGCATCTCCAATTATGAGAAGAGTAAGCGGTGAAAAAGGGAGGATCGTTAGTGTGGAAAATTTGAAAGATATAATTGGAGGGCATGTATGGTTAGGTTCCATGTGTATACTGGGTGGAATCTGGCATATCTTAAGCAAACCTTTTTCATGTGTATACTTGCTCGCCATGCACTTGTATGGTCTGGAGAGGCTTACTGTCTTATTTAGGTGCTTTATCAGTTTTCGGTTTTATTGCACTGCTAATAGAGAAATAAACAGTAATCAAAGTGGATCAAAGCAAGAAAATCATTTACCTGTGCATTTCATTGCAAAAAGAGAGAAACGAAAGCTTCCCAGAATCAGAGATAACAACCAAAAGGTCTTTACCCAGCATCTACCACAAGAAGACGAACTTTTTCCAATGAATAAAATTTAGTTAATTCATGAAACAAAAGGCTGAAAGATTCTTGACGTAAACAAGAGACCTGCGGGTTTTGGGTGCGGAATTTGTCATTCCATGGTAGGATGGCAAGGTCTTTAATGGTGCCAAACACAGGCTGCTCACATATAGACTGTACAATCCCATCTTCACCAATTATTACCAACTCTATGGAAGTCTCCTGGAAATTCAAATGCCACCAAGAATTAACTATATTAAACTATTTACTTCTAAGCTTGGGCAAGAGAAATATCCAGCCAAAAATGAGCCAAATTTTAATATAAATCGAAAACCTATGTGGAAAATAAGATCATAGTTGTTTCTAATTAAGGAAAATCACAATGAAATAAGAAGAGATTGATCGATTGATTGATTCCGAGACTACCCTACTGCTCAAAAAAACAGAAGAAAGTGCGTGAAAAAGATGAAAAGTGAGGTAGTGAGAAAGAGAGAGAGGACCTTGCCGAAGACGATGTCGTAGGAAGTGGGAGAGCGGATGCGACCATAAAGGACCTGAAGAACAACGCTTCCTCGGAGAACGCACTTGGCGAGGTAGTGGGAACTGCTGGAGGCCGACGACGATGATCGGGACTTGGCAGAAGAACACTGTTCCTCTGAGACCGCCATTGACGATGGCTCTGAGAATTTTCAGGCTAGGGTTTGTGTTTGTTTCTCGAGAAAACTGGAGTCGTTTGGTTTTCTGACAACTCAAAAAGTTATTTTCTATTTGTTAGGAGCTTGTCATGGCTCCAGGTGGCTTACTACGAAGACGTCCCGAGTGTCCAGAGAGATTATTTAATGTTTAACGGTGATCTTTTTCCAGATCACTGGATTTGGTTATGGTAATTACAAATTTATTTGTTAATTTTTATCAAAGTAATAAAAGTGATGTCTTTTCTTGTAGTAAATTAAAAGTGATGTTAGAACTTAGAAGTATTTAACCAATTATTTAGGGTGATTCAGTCACTATTTGGGGTTTGGTAAGTCATTTAAACTATTTGTAAACCACTCAAACCCAACAAAACCGAATAAGTTTTAATCAATGCCTTCTACTCCATTCAATGATTGTTTATGTATCTACTCCATTTAAAGATTCACAAATTATTAAACAAGATTATCATGACCTAACATATCAACAAATTCCTGTCTCTTAAAACGGATCATCTAAGTAATTAATATACGAGGAGTTGAATGTAAGAAAAGAAGCGTATACAACATTGTAGATTTGTAGCCAAAAGATTTTCCAAAGCATCTCATTCAACAATGACAAATTGACAAGAATTTCAGTGTCATGTGTTACATGAGAATTCTATCACGGCACCGTCATTTAAAATTAGGTAATTACAAGATGGAAATAAGACACTTCTTAGTTCTAAAAATAAAAAAGAGAAACAGCCTGAGAGATAAGGACTTTCTGCCCTCCTACATTGGCATAATGCGATAAAGAGTGAATTTTCAAATACATTAAGCAGTTGAGCACACTCCCTACTTTAACATATAAGATGCACTAGTGTCCTCCAACGTTCCAAGGGATTCCTTGAGAAGTCTTTGTGCTTCTTCTCTCCTCCTAAACAAGAAAGTGAAACCACGGTCACAAGAAATTACATAGCATTCAAACATGGAACATTTCAGTCTCAATTGTCCATAAAGCTTTTCAGTCATTGTTGAACGTATACCTCTTTATATCCTCCACAGCTTGTTTACGACGTTGGATCTGAAGTTCTAGAATGTGAATTAGTGTCGCTCTAGCCTGTATGATAAATGACATTAGAAAATAAAGCAGTTCCTCAATCGCAGGCCAACAAATCATATCCCAACACCCACAAATGTCTTACCTGATGGGGCCGCAACGAGTTGAGAAGATGATGTAAGTTCTTGAATATAAGAGATATTTCTTCCACTCTCCTAGCGTATTGTGATGGTCTCTCTACAAGAATATCAGCAAGCTCCAAAATGTGAAGTTGCAATTCTCTGTTAAGTGACCTCAGCTCCTTCTTAAAATCTAAAAAGGATCACCATTTTGTCAGAGACAGCATAACAGATTTGAGAGGCAATAATCACTAGGACTAAACAAGTGCACGCACATGTAAAAAACACTAGAATAAACACGGCCATACACACTTGTACATGAACACCTTACCGGTTTTTTGTTCAGAATTATCAATTAAAAAATACTCTGCAAACCAAAGCACACGAAATCACTCTAACATAATCCCCTAAAATTACTCTGTTGTCTGGATTGTCAAACATTCTCCAGAAGTTCCTCATTTCTGGTAGACGCAGCTCTTAAACACTCGTATTTCACCAAATAGGGTTCATTCAAGGGATCATAGACTCATAGTTTAGTCATCAAGATCTGATCTATCATGACAACATTAGCTAGGATGGGTGCATATACCCCAGAGCCTAGAAAACTATAACAATCAATCAGAAATGTGGAGGAACATTTCTCAACAGTTGCTACATGAAAACTGACTTGCAGCAGTTCTACAAACAAGAAAACTAAAATGGGCCGATGTATACAGTTGCCTCCGAATGTATTACATATGTTGTTCTTTTGCAGGAAAGTTGTAGATAAAGTGCACTCAAGTGAGCATTTCTCAACCTAGTAACTGTCTGCTAACAAGCCAAAGAAAATTCTCATTAACTAGTTTATGAAAAGAAAAAGGAAGTAAAATTACATATTTCAAACAACTGAAAGAAGAAGCTGCTTTAATTGATCATTGGACAATGCTTGAAACAAGATGTTCAGGTCGATTCCTAAAATTCAATAGTATTTGCACATGACAAAACGAATAATTAAAAGTAGAGCAGAGGTACACGTACCAATGTTTGGGCTTTTTGGGTACAGTTGACGCACTCCTTGTTCTTCCAAGCTTGGAAGTACATCATCAGTCTATATAAAATAAACATAAAACTAATTATGAAGAAATTACAAGGAAAACAATGAAGATCAAATCAGAGCTTATCAGACATTGATAACATGAACACAATAAAATCTAGAATCTTATGTATTTTGTAAGAGGATGACCCAAAACCTACAACTTTAAAGGAACTAATATTGCATGGCTTAAGCAACTGCTGAATATGAGGTATTACATTCTTCAAACAATAAATTCAACAAGACCTAAATTTACAACAAAAAATTATGGTGTCCGTATATCATTAGCAACAAAGCAATGTTCAGAAATTAAATTTACCATTTTTTTATAAATTTTGAGAGGAAGAATGCAGAGAATGGGAAAAGCTCACTGTGTAATTGCCACCATAGCAAATGTATGTCCCATCAATCGGAGGGGGTGCCTCTGGAGCCGATTTGGGGTCTTGCAAGTAATCTTTGTAGAGCTTATAATATGGTGGTGGTGGTGGGTAGGTCGCTGTAGCCATTGCAAGCACCTTCTGGCCAAACCTAACATCGGCCAAGTCAAAGAAAACAATAAGTTCACATTGAATGACTTTGGGGAAAAAAATCGATTTCTCACAAAGAGTTTTACCTAAAACCCTAGAAGTCAAAGATTTTTCAAAATTTAGCTAATTAATTACCAGGAGTTCCATACAACCCTAATTCCCCATTTGGTTAGTGACAGAGCACAATAAAAGAAAACAAATAGATTATTTTTGGTACAGCAAATTGGTCCTTACATAAAATAACCCTAGTATGGAAAATGCATATGCTACACATAAATATGAACTGGAAAAAAAAATGCAACAACAAAAGAATAAACAAACGTGTAATGCAAATATACAATATAACACCGTTGAAGTTATGCTAGTCAAAAATGACTCAATCAAGAATGCTGGAATAGTTTTAACTCCTTGAGTTATTTATATTGATAAATATTCAAGAAGCCAGCCATGGAATAAGCTTGATTCATAGTTCACAATAGTGCTAACAGATGAAACTAAACAGCAATCAAAACATAACCAAATTAGCACGAGGTAATGGTTAATATTATATATCCAGCAACCAAATTGGCACAAGGCAATGGATAATTTTCTATACCCATCAACCAAAACATAACCAAATAAAATAAAAATAAATAAAAAGAAGAAAAAAAAAACTAAAACTACATAACAACTTTGGTAATAGAAAGGAGACATACACAGACATTGCCTTCAACATATTTCTTTTCCATAAAATTCAATATACAGAAATATTCAAATGCAAGAAAAATTACCTAAAATCAGCAACCCAACTTCTGCAGCTCAATTGGAACTGGGATTTGATACAAAGAAAGAACTGACTGAAAGAGAAAAATAAATTAATTATATACCTCAAAAATAAACCTAACTTCAGAAGAAAAAATTATGACAAAACCCATGCAACAAAAACGAAGCTTTAACAATTGGGGAGAGAGCTTACCTTGCAGACTTGCAATGGGGCTGTGATTACAGAGGCGTGCAAATGGTGAAAGATGAAATGGAAGTTGAGGAGAGTAAGAGAGGGGTTGAGAGTGATGGACTGCGCAGTGTTGTTAAAAAGGCTGGCTGGACTTGTTTGTGACGATGGCCCAATGGCCCATCTATCTTTTTTTTTTTTTTTTTTCCTGCTAAATTATATTTGGTTGTCACTATTCGCAGCCAATTTTTTATAGTTGTCCCAACAATTGAATGAAATGTAAATTTTTCAATTTTATTCTAATGTAAATTGACTATTAAGGATAAATATTTAATTTAAAAATTTTAAAAATAATTAATTTAAACTATACCAACAGTTCTGTATACCCAACATCTCTATTTATCTTTCCAACATCTCTACACATCTCTCCTCTTTAAAAAATACATGTAACCCCACAACACTAAGTCACAAACATTCTCTATATCAAGAAAAACAAGCATAATATTGATGAATGGATACTCAGGTCGCAGTTTGGGAGTCCTCAAATGCTTATTTTTAAAATATAGAATCGCAACATGTTTGGCACATCAGTGCCAAATATGTTCTAAGTCGTTCGGAAATAATCCACCGAACACTAAGCAATGTGTTTGATAGTCAGCTACCGAACGGTTCTAGAAAAATTTTTTTAAAAATGTTTGGCGTTGTTGCACCGAACCTTCCTATACATGTTCGGCTGTGCAACACCGAACATCCTCATAGATGTTCGGTGAACAAAAGCCGAACATAACTCGAATTTTTTTTTTTCAAACCCCTCTCCATTTTGTTCAAATTCGACAATAAATGGTTATGATTCAAATTATTTCATCCCAAACATGAATTATATAACAAATAACTTACATTTGAAGCCCTAAATCTAAAATTTGATTCATAAAAGATTTGACTGAGTGTGATATTGATTCAGTGGTGGTGGTCGTCGTCGTCGTCATTGGTAGTGTTCAGTGGTGGTGCAATTGGATCTCACGTTTTGTTGATGATGGTGGAGATAGAGTTTGGTGTTTATGTTGAGTATAGAAATTTTGTTTTATAGTTATATTTTACAATCATATCCTCATTTATTAGATTGTTTTTATGTGACTGTTTTGTTAAATAAAATATATTTTAACTATGCCCATTTTTTGTGAAACTTGTAACAGTAAATCCTTCTTTTGACTTTATAATAATAAATATGTAATATAACAATTAAGCATTAGTTACCTGATAAAAAAAAATTAGTTAAAAAAATAACAAGTATACAATTAAATCAAAAAAGAAAATCAATATTTTCCTTAAGAACCCGAGGGACGAATCCAGATTTCCTACTGGCATGGGCTGGAATGTTTGGGTGGGCTGAGCTAGGCTAAATTGAGTTGGGATTATAATGAGCCAGGCTAGAGCCCATACAATCCTATAGCTAGATTCGTGGTATTACACAAAGAATCAAAGATAATTGGTGATAATGATTAGTGCAACAAATGTGTAAAACCTAATATTCCAACAATAATTCTTTTAACATGCTTAATAAATAAGCTTAATTGTAAATATCTACATGAAGTCACAAAATTCTTCTGAATATATTTTGGGGTGTAGTGTCATTTCAAAATTGTGTCATACCATTCATATTAATTATATGAAGATTTAATATATATACTATACATAACTTGACAATTTCATAATACTTTTTTAAAATAATGGAAAGAGTTTTTTTTTTTAATAATTAACTTTTAGACATTATTATGATTATTTTGAGATATTTGTGAAAATTAAGTACTCCTTAATGTAAACGAAATACACACTACACATAAAACACTACCAGTGTGGAAATAATTCTAATTTTCATAGAAATTCATAAATGATGGAATTTAAAACTGCATTAATTAAATTTTCATCAATTGCATTTTCTATTGTTTGGATATATGTATGTAGAATTTAGAAAATGACAGAAATTACAAATTTCATTGTTTTGGTAACGGATGTTATTTAAAAATTTAAATAGTGCAGTGGTAAAAAAAAAATTTTAATAGTTGCAAGAGCTAGAGTTCCTAGTCTTAGGAATGCTTCACGGCTAAGATTATGGAAATTAAGGCTCTTATTTCCTCCAGGAGGATGTACTCGACTTTCAAAATTCTAATGCTTAATCATAGCTGCTAGCCTTTTATAAAAAAAAAATAAAAATGAAAAGTGCAAAGCATAAGCAATACTCATCAGCTTTAACACCAGTATAAGCAATGATAGCTTAAAATCACCATTAAAAACCTCAAAGCATCTCCAGATCATCCACAAGAAGAGAAAATTAGATACCAAGTGACACAAGTCAATTAGACTTAAAATTACTACATAATCAATCTCAAATTTACCAAAACATATAAATTAACACTAGTATAAGCAATGACATCCTCCCAAATAAAATCATGCATAGTACTCAAATAAAAAACATACTAGTAAACTAAAATTCACCTAATCCAATCATTCCAACTAAAGTTTTGTTAAAAAAAAAAAAAGTGTCATCATAATGAAAAGCATAGTTTATACGTCTCCTTAAATAAACATTAGCACCATGCTCTTTTTCTTCTCGATTGGGAGTGTCTTCAACATAAAAAATTGTTTGTCATTCTCTATCAGCCAAGAACATGCTTTGATTTGTTGCTCATTACTCAAATCTGGTATTGCACTTACTTCATCATATACCTCCTTTGGATCGAGTGTTTTGGTGGTAGAATGGATAAACTCTTCAAAAAAGGAAGCCACTTTAACCACTAAATCAGTAAGAACATCTTTTTTTGGTAAGAGGAATTTCAGAAGATGATGCTCGATTTCTTTTCTTTTGACAACCCAAACTAGGTGAAATATTATCAATAATGTGCAGATCTTCTAAATCTTGAGTAGCACCATTCAAATCAAAAATATGATTGGTTTCATCAGCAGGGGTCATAACTTGATTAGCTTCTACACCAGTTTCAGCACCTTCTCCAGTGGCTCTATCTTTGCCACACAAATCTACTATATTATCCCAATTTTCAATTACCTTCCATCGAAAATTTTTAGCATCTTCATGAGACTATCAAATAAAAAATCAAAGTTAAATAACCTTGCCATATGTATGAAAAAACAAAACAAAACTATTCCTATAAAAAATATAATTGCATGTGTTATATATAATTACCTTCATATACTCTTTCCAGACATTCTCATTGTCCACAGTGATCATATTTGTTGATGCATCCCAATTAAACCCACTCTGACTTAGTATGTCGCTCACTATACCATAAAACTTTTTCCATGTCTTAACACGGTTTCTTATATTATCGGCACTTATTTCAAGATTGAATTGTGGAGACAATATAGCTGAAGCCGTGTTATAAGCAATTGCTCCAACCACCATCTCCTTTGTGGCCTAATTGGCGTTCTTCTCTAAGCATGTCAGCTAAAGAACGCTCTATTTGTGTATTCCAACGAAAATAGCTTTTATCTTCCCCTTCATTTTCATTTCCTTGTTTGTCTTTCTTTTTTTTAAACCTTCCTTTGTTAGCTTCAGTTACTGCATAAGACAGAAACAAAAACAACAATAAGAAACTAAACCAATCAAAAATAACAAACAGTTAATAAAAAGTGATACTTTTATAAATGAAACCACACAAAAAAAAGGTGGACAAATTTATTAAAAGAGATGAATAAATATAATTTACACACAAATCCAATATATAAAATAACCACTTATTAAGTGTCCCCTCCACATGTGATTGAATCTAACTGACTAACTGTATAAAAACTTGAATTAATCTCAGAAATGAAGAAAAACACCAAATGGATTAACTAGACAAAAGTAAATTAAGAATGGTCAAAGGTGTTGTTTGACATAAATAACCACTTATTTCTAACGTACTTGTTTGATAGAATCATGATATAGCATTGAAGACAACTTTGAGTTTGTAGCTTGACAAAAATGTACAGCAAAACTATAATGGTCTTTGTATGAAACCACAAAAAAATTTCTAGCTCAATCAATATAAATCAGAAATAGTCAAATAGGTATTAAAAATTTATGTTCATAAATGAAACCACAAAAGAAAAGTGCTAATTTATTAAAAGAGATAAATAAACATAGTCTAAACGACAATCCAATACATAAAATAAGACACTTATTCAAATTATTCATGACAAAAGTTCCAACTAAATCAATATATGATGAAAAAGATATGAATTGACGGCAGCGGATCGTGCTTGGTAATCATGAAACATCTGCATGGCCAATGTGTCACGAAAAGTAGTCCATTCATCAGTGACTTGTACACATGTAATCCTATCACCAGAATTATTTGCATTATTTTTGTAATGGTGAATGATTTGATATCTCCTCATCCACAAAAGCTAAAAACTTCAAATCTTGATCTTCTAAAACAGGGTCATTAATTATGTCGCTCGACTCGAATAAAATGTGAAGGCTCTTTCACCAAATAATTATCATTATACCAGGCTACCACCATGGTTAGGACATATGTAATAGTACGTACCAAGAATAACTTTTATTTTCTTCCTATTTTCTTCTTCATCTATAGCACGCTTTCGTTTTAAACGGGTAAAGAAATTATATATCTACATTATCACTAGTAGCACCTGTTAATGTGTATCAATTATGTTATTATATAATCTACTTAAAATTTAATTATTACAAACAATTAAGAACATAACTTATTTTTTGGTCAGGCAGGAGCACAACTTACTCTTCAAAGCATCAATCTAATTGTGTGCGTGTGTGTGTACTCTGACATAATACTATCTAGTACCCAATCATAATCTCAAAGTTTATGTAATAATTGTGTCCTTGTTTTTTATCAAAAAATAAAGTGTTTCACCATGTAAGTTTACAAGTACCAAATTGCATATTCGAAATCCACACAAAGCATATTTTCTAAACATAAAACCTGCATGAGTAATACCAATCCAATCAATTTAATTAGTGTCACAATAGTCAAACAAAAAGAGCATGACTAAGCTAGGGATAATCTTCCCATTCATTTAGCTTAATTGCTTATCATCCAATTATACAGAATAAAGGAAAAGACAAGTTCATGACACACACACAAACGAAATGCACAAATTAATTAATATTTTGTTCAGTAGGCAAACCAAGAGAAATTCTTAAAAATCAATGGGGGAATAAAGAACTTACCAGCTTGAGAAGAAGCCATCTTAATTGAAGTTTATATATATTAATATATATATTGGTGAGCTTTGAGACACTTTGGTAGACAATTGGATACCTTGTAATGGCCTGTTTGAGTACCAAATTAAAACGATATCACAATTTGAAAAACAAGTGTACAATCATTCATTTTGCTTGAAATAACGAGGTTTTTAAACAATTGATATTGATTGATATTAGCTTGTTTCATGCATAGCTGGAAAAGTGGTTAGACCCATGTGGAAACACACACACACACACACAGATATATATATATATATATATACACACTCACAGACCCATGTGTATATACCCATATTGATTAATGGGTGGGTATATATACTCACACACATATTGATTAATATGTTTATAGATCCTGAACATACCCATGTTATAGCATATATATATATAGACTCATTTTATTGAGATATACTTCAACTTATTTATGTTAAGGTATACCCTATTGGGGCCCACACGAGTCGTTTTGTGGCCATCCAAATCTTTCGCAACGATCATCTTCATTAATAGATCATTTTTGCAAAAAATTAGTCAAATCGAAAATTAACCATAGTGACTGGTCTGGTTGGGTTTTTGTCGTTTTGCTTCTATTTTTGTAGGAATTAGGCTGCTTTGGGATGTAGAGAAGCACCTATATACCTACGTTTACTTTTTGAGCGGGATGGAAAAGGAATTCCCGCTTGTTTTTATGAGTTATTTTGTTTTTTTAAAATTTTCAAATTTATCCCCACTTGGAAAAGAGAATTCATGCTTGCATAAGAATTGTAAAATGACACTTATTTTGGTGGAATTTAAACTCAGCTCTGTAAATTTCACAAATATTTCTTTTGTAATTTGTAAATTTCCTTATTAATTTGGCCAAAAAATGAACTTTCAATTTTCTACATGTGAAATATTGACTCTTTTTTAAATCTCAAGTTTTTTTCCTGCATCCAAACACACCGTAAAGTATGCTATCTTCACTTTTCCGTAGTAGAACTGAAAGAGGATTGTAAGGTGTGACATGTAATGGTCAATGAAGTGGAATAGGTTAACCAATTCAAGATTCCACTTCACCGTGCTCAAGATGAGCAACTCAAATCCTTTAATGAAGGTTGTGGCCCGTGTGGGTAGTGCTTTGAGCATGAAGTAGGGGTGAATATCACCAAAGTTGATTAGGAATATGATTTTGAGAAAGGCTTTTTTGCACTAATACCACCCATATTATTGGGGGGTGTGCTCAAATATTACCTATAAAAAAAATTTGACAATTAACCACCCACTTTCACTAATGTACTCAAACACCAACTGCTGTTAGTTTACGTCAAATGAGAGTTAAAATAAAGGGTATTTCCATCTTTTAAAATACAACCCTGTTTTCCCTCACATTTATCAGTCACCTCATGTATAATGGCGCCAAAATTGGGTTGTTTTAGTTCTTTCCCTCCAAACCCCGTTCTTCCCTCCATCTATTTAATCAAGTTTGACATAAAAACTTGTTAATTTGACCAAAAAGTTGTTGACCAAGAACACCTAAAACTAAAAATAATAATAATAATAAATCAAGGCCTTCCAATTCAAATGAACCTGCAACTCAAAAGAATGTAAATGAATCTATCTATGAGACTATGACCACATACGTACAACACAATAATCACACAAAGCCCACCAACAAAGTTCAAAGAACACAAAAAGAAATGACATAAATTCAATTTAAAAACATAACTATATAAGCTATTTTAACGGGGTTCATAAACTTTAAAATATTTCAAATATATACCCAATTTATTATCTAAATTGAAAAATAAATTTCTGTCTATTGATTCGTTGAGATATCAGTTAAATGACAGCTTGGCTTTTGCTGACCGGGATTACTTAGCAATGTGGTGCTATCTCAGCAAACATTTCTCGTCACATGAGCGATACTGGCCCACAATTTAATAATAATAATAAAAAGTGAGAATTTGTGGTCCCGTGTCAGGGGTTAGGTAGACCCGTGTTGCTCATTTCCGCCAAATGAGCGACACAGGTCTACCTAATCTCTGACACGGATCCACAAACTTATCATCTCTTTTTCGCTCGTTGAACACAAGTGAGAGATTTATATTCGAATTTGGGAAAAAACGTGATGTTTTTTAGAGACTAGATGGTCAGGAGAGCGTTCGACGAGCGGGAAAGAGGTGATGGATGTGTGAGCTTGTGTCAAGTGGACATGTGTTGCTCATTTGGCGGAAAATGTATTCTGAGTTGGTGCCACGTCGCCAATTTATCCTCGTTAGTATAAGCCAAGCTGACATTTAACTGATCTCTCAATAAATTTATGTACGGAATTTTATTTTTAATTTACATAATAAATTAAGTATATATTTAAAATATTTGAAAGTTTGTGGATCTCATTAAAATAACATATATAGTTATGTGTCTAAATTGAATTTAAACCCGAAAGAAATCGAACAAGAATGATTTTGCACAGGGAAGGCGTTTACTAGTGATTGGAGGGTCCCATTAGATCTATATCGCTCATCTCTGCAACCTGTATATGTCGAGATTCCCAACAGCCTTCAATTTGTCAAGAACCCACAATAAAACTTTAGAAAAAAAAATTGGTAAAAAAACTTCTGGAATATAATGCTTGAATATAAGAGTGCAGTGAGAGTTGTTCATCTCGTTGATTCTACAAAAATGCACTTCCTCAATAATATATACACTTAAGAGAAAAATTACGATTACAATATTGCCCTTACAAATATTCTATTGACACGAGTAAAAGTAGGAAATAAAATAGGTACAACATTTATTAAAAAAGGAATATGCTTTTCCACTAACTGTTAAAGGAATGAATCTAATCTAAAAAAGTGATCTACCTATTATTTTAACTGTTGTCTAATATGGTGAAGTACAAAAGGACAAGAATTGAAACGTCAACGGCTCTAAATGTTATTTTGGAGTTCAAATAATTTAGCCTTCAGTGGTTCCTATATATGAAACCATTGGAGACGGTTCATGAAATATGAAAAATAGGTCATTTCATGAAAATTTTCCTATATATAAAAACTCTGCCACCCTGCTTCACCACCCCCCAACTTGTATAACGTACAATTATATCTATTTCTCCTGCATGGTATTTGTCAAGAACATCCAATGAAAAACCTTGTACAACAATATTGCAACAATTAATGAGATATTATAGCTGATCAAAAACCCGTTTTTTCTTCTACCAGTTTTTATTCCACCAATCTCAATTATTGATCTTGTCAAATCTACTTACAAGCAAAGCTCTTAAAATGTGCTCTGGCGCAAAACTAAAATAGAGTAGCATGCTATAAAGTTAAATCCAGAAGATGAAGCATAAAAATGACACATCCATGATCCATCTCATAACCAAAAGCAAAGAAAAGTGACACCAAATTCCACCTTTCAAAGTTTAAAGGTCCAAAACTTGAGCCTCTAAAAAGCATAAATTCAAACAATGAAACTGAATGGGCAAAATTTTGAGTCTTGCTAGTTGCTAGCATGTTTCCTCAAGCACGAACTCCTCTGTGTAGACTGACCAAACGAGTTGAAGTATCCA
The DNA here is from genome assembly GCA_003254865.1 of Dryas drummondii. Classification (NCBI taxonomy): domain Eukaryota; kingdom Viridiplantae; phylum Streptophyta; class Magnoliopsida; order Rosales; family Rosaceae; genus Dryas; species Dryas drummondii. Next base: position 2,026,446 of record QANW01007568.1, on the reverse strand, counting down.
TATGAGAACCCCTTGCAGATGAACCAGTCTGATAGCCAGTCTGATATGCAGCATCTTGATACCGCGTGTTCTGACCTGCTCTGCGGAACTGGCCTGTGCCTGCGCGGTCCCTAGAATACCCGCCACCTCCACCAGCTTGACCGTATGCCAATGATCTATTGTACCCTGGGCGCCCGGAGGCACCACCACCACCTTGCCTTCCTTGAGTGTATGACAAGTTATCCTGCCACCTACCACTCGCGGCAGTTGCTCCAGCACCATAGTCCTGACCATCTCTACGCCTTATAGGTAGATCCAACCCACCACCACCTGTCCTCAGCTCCGTTGCCCTTTCGTTACTTTCTGCAAGGATTGACAGCTTCTCAGTCAGCTGGAAAGCTAGAGCCTGCAGCCTAGTGTGCATAATGTCATGGAAAACAATGCAGCGGGTTGGCTCATCCCAACTAGCACGCAGCTCTTCGCTGACCATCATTTTGCTAACAATGCTATGAGTCTGAGCCTCCGAAAGCTCAAACATCTTGGTGAGTTGTTCCAGGCTTAAAGTCTTGTAGGAGGGGGAGTAGGTCAAGAGGTAGGTCCTCATAGCCTCCTCCTTGATCTTAGCCTTGAGCATTTCAACAACGTTCGCGCGCTTCCTGAGGAGCTTCCAGACATGAAGGGAATTGATGACATTGAAGGCCTTTTGGAAGTCGCCTTTGCTAAGGGCCCTGGTGGCTGCCATTACATGGTCCCTCACACTTTCAGGGGGTCCTGTGAACGTTTGCTTCTCATTCATTTCAAGCAGCCGCCGGAATGTCTTGCTAATCACTCTGCGCTTTGTGTCGTGGATGTTAGCTGCCATATTAGGCACCTCCAGCAGCATAGCACATATCAAATGCACTGCCTCCAGAAGCTCAGGATTTATGTGCATATGGTAGGGCATTTGCCGTCTTCGCTCCAGCCTTTCCTGGAAAAAAAATGAAAACATGTAAGGATTTTCCATGGGAATGAGTCTGACCAAAACAAAAGTAACACACTTAACAAAAGTACTATGCTAGATATGTTTAAAAATTTTCTTCAAATGGGCTATAAGAATGTTAACAGGTATATCCACCCTAAATGATTGGATAGTGTTGTTTAACGACCTGGTGCCAACACATTAGTTACTAAGACAGTAACTAGTTGCATATATAATTACTCCAAACAATTCCTATTTCCCACATCAATACATCATGTTGTCAAGTGTAGAAAGATCCATAACATATAATATAATTAGGATTTTTAACTAATTTATTGACCTCTCAATACTTTGGTTAATACTAAGATTCTATTAAAATAATTCATGCTATTCGTCACTTCAATAAAAGAAATATTTCCGTGGAAGTTTTATGCATTTGTTTAAAAACAATCTTGACAACATATTACCATCAGCTAGTTATGAAAAAACAATAAAATTATCTATTTGTGGGATTCGTTTTTTTTCTTTAGAATCTGCTTGTGGAATTTTGATTAGGCATCCACACAAAATATCAGTGCAGATAGTGACTTCAGATCATATAGAAAGTAATACCACACAGGCACTCATGCAGATAATAAAAAGAATAACTGCACAGGAAAACAAAACACAAGCATCTGCACCTGTTCTAAAGTTTTCTCATGATATCTACTTTGGGAGACACCTTGTGCAAGCAACTCCTTTACTCTTCCACCTGAATATAGATCAGAAAGGCAGTTATGTCCTTCAGTTATTAGTCCACTCCGAAAAGCACACAGACCAAGTTGTGCCATGGCCCTATTAAACAGAATTTGGGTTGAAATGTCCATATGCTGAATACTATCTTGCAGGTGACTCATTAGCAGCAAGTCGCGGGCAGTAAAAAACTCATCCAGAAGAGCATGGTGATAAATGTCACAAAGCAGTGCACGAGCTTTAGTCCGATCATCTCCATACTTGTATATGCCGGAAACCAGATTATCCATCAAGGCCCTACTACTCTCCGGAAAAGTGGGTTTCCGAGGAACAAGCTCAGGAGTGGCAACAAATGCAGATGGACCCCGACTATCCTCAACTGCTTTAGGCTCCTGGCCTTCCCCATTATCACCCTCTTCTGCCTGGTCAGCCAATTTCCTCATGGCATCATAAACTGCTTGTGGTTTATAATAAATGAGTTCAACCCGCCTTAGAGCCACCTTTGCAGCTGCCTTAAAATCTCCAACTTTCTCTAAATACTCTTGAACATTTTGAGCAAGAATCAAGAACATAGGCTCATCTCTGAGTCTTTCAGTGTATTCGCGGGTGTGAGGGTCAATGCACTGCAAGCTCTTGAAGAACTCCGTATCTATCCTTTCAACAAAGGCCACCAAGTTTCCCCAAACCCTGACCGTCCCATCATAATCCAGTCCCTTCTGGGACTCATTCTCATCAGGCTCCACCATGTCATCCACCGAAATGTTCGGATACTGCACCAGAATGTCAAGTATTCCAAGCATATTCTGCACACACTTTTTCCACACATTTATAGGCATGTGCCCACTGAGACCAGGCTTGACATCAAACTGAGCAGAAACAAGACTGAAAAGGATCTCAAGCTTCTGTGCAGGAGTCTTAGCAACCTTTGTCAAGAAGGTAAGCTGCTCAACCTGCTCAAACCTTCCGGTCCCCTTCCTGCCCCGAGCAGCCACAACCTCCTTGAACTTCTTGTTAATCGTATCCCACGTGATCTCGCGAGGGTCCTTCATGAACTGCTTATCCATGAGCTTATCTTTCTTACTCATCTTCGTCTCCCAGGCATCCCCACTGTCCTTCTCATCGTCTTCCTCATCCTCCCCATCTTCACTACCCGACATCACAATATCCGTAGGATCCTCAATTTCGGAATCCGTCTCTTCCTCCTCCTCCTCATCCTCCCTCTCCTCCTGGCTCTGCTCCGGATTGTCCCTATACTTATTAATCAACTCCTCATACTGCTTATTATTCTTCTTCAATTTCTGTTTCATCGAGTTCAATGCCTTGGCATTGCTACTACTCATCTTCTTCTTAGCCTCCTTGTTCGCCAGAGCCTGACCCAAGAAGTCCTCCAACAAAACAAGAGCTTTGATGTAGAGAGAAGGCACTTTCTCAGACTCTGCGACGCGCATCACCTTGTCGAGCTGCTTATTTATCTTGTCAAAGCAGTCCTGCAAGCTCACCCAATCGTTTATGTTCTTGGCATTCTTGATCTTGTCAACAGTGGCATTCATCTCATAAAATCGCTTGTCTTTCACCGATCGAACCACGCGCTTTTGGCCATCAGAATCATCACTGTCACTCGCATTATTCTTAAGGTACTTGTTGTCGATTTGTTTGGTAGCCTCACCACCTGTAGCTGAATCCTCCTCATCATACTCACTCTCTTCGTCCTCCGAATCGCTGCCAGTCTAAAACAACACACGAAAAATTCAGTAAAAAATACAAGAAATTAGCACACAATTTCAACATTTTATCGAAATGTAGAAGCCGGGAATTATGAATAAAAATTGTATAATACTACAACGATGAAATGAAAACCTGGGTCCAGAACTTAGATGCCATTCTCTGTTTGGTTTACACGAAACGGGTTCGAAAATCAGCCCAAAGTTTATCTTCCTGTTCATTACAAGCAAAACCCAGTTCATGAAAATTAAGAACAAACAACAAAAACAAAATTATATTGGAAACAAAATCAACATGAGACATGAATTCTCAGATTGCAAAAACTTTGAACACGTTACATGAATCCGATTCCTCTCCTGGATAATCTGAATAATATTAAATTAACAAAAATGGTTAACAGAGCATGTAAAATGCAGACTTTTTGTTTTCGTAGTTTGTTCTTTTGTTTTTACCTGAATATATGGATTTGAGATTAAATTCATAAGATGAGTCGCTGAAACAAAGAACGAATTGAATCAATCATATGCATGTGAAGAGAGAAATGAAGAGGAGTTACAGTGTTGCAGTGAACGATGAGAGCTTCCAAGCTTTGGTAGCAGAAAAAGAGTTTCTTTCTTTTTTCTGATTAGAGGAGAGAAGAGAGTGGAGAGGGTTGGGCTACAAAACGGTTAGAGAGATACAGAGGATTCGCGGTTTAGTTTCAGAAATAAAAGGACTCTGTTTGGACTGTTTTTAGAGGGGGAGCGTTTTCAAAAATAATCAGACCGCTTTTTATAAGTTTGTTTGGGAGTTTAAAAGTTCACTACAAAATCTTTTCTGAAATGAAGAATTACAATTCTGAAAAGTACAAAAAAAATAGCCACTGGAAAAGACCAATTTTACAGTTTCTGGGGTATATATAAAATAAAGAGCGCCAATCCTTCCCATGGAAATCTTACATCATTGTCAGCAACCTTGGGTAATTGACCATCTTCAAATCCCAAAAATCATCATCTGAATTACCCTCATTTCCTTTCATTATCCATCCTTACAATGTAGTCCCCTCAAAAAGCCAAAACAGCATTGCAAGTGTGGTGAATCAATCATAGTGGTCATGGTGGCTAACAGCTACTTTGGGCAGCAATCTGAATCAGGAAACTTCTCTCCACAATGAGAGCAACAATTGATATCAAGCTTCTGTATTCTCAACATCAAGAGTGACTTCAAGTGGAGGAACAAAAGCTCTTGATTCTGCTTGTGCAAAAGAAACTGGTATTCTGCATTTTCACATTCAACATCCATGGAACTGATTTCAGGACACATTACTGACTTAGTACCATCCATTAAACCATTCTCTCTCATGACTTCGTCAGGATCTTGTTCTGGAGGTATTTTAAGGTCATTATTGTCAATGACATATAAATCCTTCATTCCAAGAGAAATTCGGTGCCTCTCTTTGTCCACCTGGTAAAGGAAGTTGAATAATTAACACTACATTGTTGACTTTGTCTTCTGAAAGCTCTGACACATGGCATAATCCAACCTAAGCACAAAAGCAACACATGAAACCATTTCAACCAAAGTAAAAACAGGAGAAGAAGGAAATTTGTTCAAGCTCAAAGAAAACAGATGAATTTCAACCATTTCCACATGTATAGCAAAACAGATGCATTTCTTAGTTCAAGCTCAAAGAAATTTGTTTTCAACTTGCCAGAGTATATGTCTCATGTCAAAGGAAAATTAAAGGCTTCAGAGGGAAATGGAATTATAGCCAAATTTACAAGTTAAGTCATCTTAGAAACAGTACATCAGTGCAACAATTTTCAACCAGTAAGTGAAAATTTTCTGCACAGCATTTACCTGCCAGTTACAAGCTAGTTTTCCAACTGGGAATTCTTTTTCGGGGACCGCTACAAATCCATCAGATAAGTTAGAGATGAGAATTTTGGCATCAAGCTTCCGAGAAAGCAAAATAAAACATCCTTTCGATGTAATACTTTTCACATAACCCTATCAGATCCAGAAAACAATCATGACCCACATAAGAAACTGCAATATCCCAGATATATTATAAAGTAAAAAACAATTTGCAAGTGAAGCTTTGGAAGAGCAATTGAGCAAATCACCTGTACCACCATATTAGGATTAAGATCTTCCATCTTTTCCACACGTTTGGTATGAGTATGCCTGAACAACAAAATATTACTCCGTTTAGTAGTAATACATACAAAACCAGAATCAAAGCAAGCAACACAGAGTGAAAGCCAATGTAAAGAGAAATTGAATATAAAGAATTTGTTTCTTAGTTGATCACTATACTGTGTTACAAGCTTTATACATATCATTTACATATCAGATCCACTATCATGGCCTAGAATTAAGGACCAATACATATACACAGCTAACTTATTGCTATCCCTCAGAATCAGCTAGCCGATATGATGGGATTCTTTCCTTTGACAGATTCTTTTCTTCAACACTCCCCCTCAAGTTGGAGTGTATGTTAATTATACTCAACTTGCCAAGTAGTTCTTCAAACTGTTTCGAACTCAATGGCTTGGTAAATAAATCTGCAGGTTGATCCTTGGTCCGGATATGTGCTGTTTTAACCACTCCTCTTTGCACCTTTTCACGCACAACATGGCAATCGATTTCTATGTGTTTGGTACGTTCGTGAAATACTGGATTCGAGGCTATATGAATGGCAGCTTGATTATCGCAGAACAACTTAACTGGTTGTGTTAGATTCACATTCAAATCCTTCAATACATTTCGCAACCAGGTTACCTCGCAACACGTTGTGGCCATAGAACGGTACTCTGCCTCCGCACTTGAACGAGCAACTGTGCTCTGTTTCTTTGTCTTCCAGGAAACTGGTGCGTGTCCAAGTAGAATACAATATCCAGTTATGGACCTTCTTGTGTCCTTGCAACGAGCCCAGTCAGCATCACAAAATGCCTTCAATTCCAGTGATCCTGCGGCAGGTAAAAGAATTCCTTGGCCAGGTGCTTGCTTGATATACCGTAAGACTTTGTGTGCTGCTTCAAGATGTGGCTGTCTAGGCTTGTCCATAAACTGACTTAATATATGAACAGCATAGACGAGGTCTGGTCTTGTAATAGTCAGGTATATTAGCCGTCCTACAAGCCTCCGATATTGAGATGGATCGTCTAGTAATTCACCATTCATTTGTGTGAGCGACAGGTTCTGATCGACCGGAAACCGTGACGGCTTGGCACCAAGAAAACCTGTGTCTTCAAGAATTTCCAAAGCATACTTCCTCTGGCAGAGTGCAATGCCTTGCTTCGACCTTGCAACTTCTATACCTAAGAAGTATTTAAGTTGCCCCATGTCTTTCAGTTTGAAGTGGCTTGAAAGGAATTGTTTTGTGTCTATGATATCTTCCAAGCTATTTCCTGCCAAGATCACATCATCTACATAAACCAACAATGCAGTGAATCTACCTGAACGAGTTCGGACGAACAATGAGTAATCTGACCAAGATTGATGGAAACCAGCTGACTTGAGGGCTGTTGACAGTTTAATAAACCACTGCCGTGAAGCTTGCTTTAAACCGTAAATAGACTTGTGAAGCTTGCATACTCTATTCTCCCCCTTTCGTCCGAACCCAGGAGGAATCTTCATGTATACCTCCTCATAAAGATCGCCATTGAGAAACGCATTGTTGACATCTAGTTGATGTAAGTGCCATCCTTGCAAAGCTGCAAGACTAAGAAGGACTCGCACTGTTGTCAACTTGGCGACTGGTGCAAATGTTTCTCTATAATCAACTCCCTCAATTTGGCTATATCCCTTCGCAACGAGCCGTGCCTTGTACCGTTCGACTGTTCCATCCGGATTGAGTTTGATCTTGTACACCCATTTGCAACCAATGGGATGCTTATGAGGTGGTAGAGGTACTAAACTCCAAGTGTGATTGGCTTGTAATGCTTGAATCTCCTTGTGCATGGCCTCACGCCACTGTGGGATCTGTACTGCCTGTGAAAAAGATGCAGGCTCTTTCTGGATAGTGAGTTTAGTAGTGAAGGCTTTGTGATTATGTGAAAGTCGATCATAGGATAAGACATGAGAAAGGGAATGAACAGTACCTGTGCTCGGTGAAGATGGTGGAGCAGGCCGTGAGGGGAGGGCTGCCTCAACGTGAAAGTCCTGCAAAAATGTCGGGGTTTTGGTAGGACGTGAGGACCGTCGTGGCGGTGATGAGGGTAGAGCCACTGTGGGAGAAGAGTCAGGAAGAGCAAGTGAGGGAGAAGAAACAAGTTGGCCAGGTGGTTGTGGATTAGTTGAATCCGATGGTGGAGAAGTATTAGAGTTATGTGGTGAGTGAGGAGTAGAAGTAGGGTCATGTAAAATAGTCTCAAGCGGTGGAACTCTGGAGTTTGCGGAAGGTGTGAATGTGGGTTCAATATTAATGGAAGACAACTGTGTTTGTGGTTGAAAGATGGACGCATGAGGTTGAGAATTTGAGGGTGAGTTGGACTGAAATGGGAAGGTGTCCTCAAAGAACAACACATCTCGTGAGACAAATACCCTGTGTTCTACAAGATCATAGACTCGATAACCCTTTGTACCATTAGGATAACCTAGGAAAATACATTTAGTTGCACGAGGATCAAACTTTGTGGGTTTGGTAGGATGAGTGGACGTGAAACACAAGCAACCAAATACCCTTAAATGAGAGTAATTTGGAACTTTGTTGAACAACTTTTCGAAGGGTGTTTTGCCTTGAAGAAGTGGTGTGGGAGTCCTATTGATAAGGTAAGCTGAGGTGAGTATGGCATCCCTCCAAAAATGTTTAGGTAAGCTGGCTTGAAAAAGAATGGCTCGAGCAACATTAAGTAAGTGTCTATGTTTACGTTCAACAACACCATTTTGTTGTGGTGTGTTGACGCAACTAGTGTGATGGATTATCCCTTTCGATGAATAAAAATTTGTGAGCTTAAACTCGGGGCCATTATCACTACGCACAACCTTAACCGTCTTATCAAATTGATTCTCAACTAATTGAATGAAATTAACTAGGAGATTTCGTGTTTCTGACTTGTGCTTCATCAAATATACCCAAGTGCTCCTAGTGTGATCATCAACTATGATGAGAAAATATTGTGCACCAGAAAGTGAAGGAACATGGTAGTCACCCCAAATGTCAACATGAATTAAATCAAAAGAAGACTCACTGGAGATTGTACTTAACGGAAATGACATTCGAGTTTGTTTGGCCAAAGGGCAAATAGAACATTTGCTTGTATCACAAGCTTTATTTGCAGAAAAGGGAAACAATAAAGAAACTTTGCTAGAAGGGTGGCCAAGACGTTGGTGCCAAAGACTGGGTGTACGACTGTCAACAGAATTGCATGTTCCTTTCTGTGCTTGATTGAGGCAGTAGAGTCTCTCTCTCTCAGTTCCCATCCCAATCATCTTCCCCGATCGTAGGTCCTGTATAACACAAAGTTGTCTGAAAAAGATGGTGATATAGAATGAATCAAGGGCCAATTTACTGACAGAGATCAGATTCAAATAAAAGAGGGGCACACATAAGACGTTATGTAGAATGAACTGAGGAGAGAAAACCATTTTGCCAATATGACTGACTTGAGCCGAGGTACCATCTGGCAATTTAACAAAACGATTATATACTCTTCTCAAAGAGGTGAGAAGAGTATGAGTACAGACTATATGGTCACTAGCACCACTGTCCAATATCCAAATACTTGCCTTGCCATTTGGAGGAAAAGAAAAAGCTTTACCTGAGAGTTCCTCATAAGTGGGAATGTTACCGACTTGGTTGACTGTAGCAGTCTTGTTCTTACTTAACAACTCAACAAGCTGCTTACATACTTCTTGTGAAAACGGAAAGTTGGGTGCATCCACTCCTTTGTCATTCATGGATGCGACATAATTCCCTTTGGAACGTCCTTGTCCTCCGTCTGCAGCGGCTTTTCTCCTTCGACAATAGTCAGAAGTGTGGCCCTTCCAACCACAAAATGTGCACTTGAGATGTGCTCTGCAATTCTTGGTGCTATGATTAGTTTTGTGGCACTTTTCACATCTGGCTTCTCCTTCTCCTAAACCAAGATCACGACCTCCCCTATTTACGGCAAAAGCCGCCGCCTCTGGTTGAGCTAATGCTTTCCCAGTTGACACTTCTGCTTGCTTCTCATGACGTAACGCCATCGAGTATACTTTGTTCACACTTGGAAGTGGATCAATGGCAACTGTGTTGCTTCGAATTGCAGCATAGTTGTCATTGAGTCCCATTAAAAACTTCATGGTCTTCTGATTTTCCATGTATGTCTTGACTTCTTTGGCTGCCTCACAGCTGCACGGTGGAAGTTCACAAAGTGCATCTCTCTCATCCCAGAAGCTCTTGAGTTTGGTGAAAAAGGACGTCACAGAGCCGGTGCCTTGTTCACAGTCATGAATTGCATTCTCGATGTTGAACAATTGGACAGTATTGGTGTGAGAAAATCGTTCTTTCAATTCAAGCCACATATCTGTAGCATTCTTGCAGTGAATCACGCTGCCAGATATCTCTTTCGACATTGATCCTAGCAGCCATGTTTTGACTAAAGTATTGCAGCGATCCCATTGCTGCTGTTCTTCAATCTTGTGAGTTGGCCTCTGAATAGATCCATCAACGAACCCTTTCTTATTCTTGATTGTCAGAGCCATGCTCATGGATTGAATCCATGTTGTATAGTTATCTTCCATCAAAGGTTGTGATACAAGCACCGCACCGGGCTGATCCGAATGATGGAGAAATAAAGGGTGGTTGGGATTCTCCCATGGTTCTGGTGTCCTTGTAGAGGCTGAGGCCTTCCCTTGCTCCTCAAGCTTCTGATCTTCACCGCCTGCCATGGATGGTTTGATTGTTTTCACGTTATGTCTCAGAACAGTTGCTCTGATACCATAAAGAGAAATTGAATATAAAGAATTTGTTTCTTAGTTGATCACTATACTGTGTTACAAGCTTTATACATATCATTTACATATCAGATCCACTATCATGGCCTAGAATTAAGGACCAATACATATACACAGCTAACTTATTGCTATCCCTCAGAATCAGCTAGCCGATATGATGGGATTCTTTCCTTTGACAGATTCTTTTCTTCAACACAATGAAAAATCTTACAGATTTTAGACTGTGACTTCGCAGAAGTCAATGCAAAATTGGCTAAGCATGCATAATCAATAGCTTAAAGAATAAGCCAACTTTTAGTGACTTGTCATGTAATGATCGAGTGATACTTTTTTTCAAAACAATGGAAGTCCAGTACTTGATGTAGATAATGCACGTATCATCACTAACTGAACATCCAAATTAAAGTGAAGGCATTAATTGCATGTTTTGATTCTTAATTTAATGAATGGTATCTCATGTTTTCTAAATAATTCAAATTCCCAATACGCATACTTCATTGACATATGCATGTCATATACATAGGTGCATACTTCATTGACATATCACATATGCATGTATTCCTCAAGAATTGCATGGCATGCAGTGAATGCATGGCAAACAAATTCTAGACCAAGCACATAAGAGAAAATAAGTTAAAAAAGAAATATTCTGGCCGGACAACTGCATGCTCAAGGATGAATTATATATATAAAACGTAATAACAAGAGAAGCAATAAAGTCTTCTATTAATTTTTCCTCCAGAATTGCCAACAATAGCACCTACTAGAAAGGTTTTGTACATTTATTTTATTACTATGAGAAAGCTGTAAACTCCATCAAGAATAGAGCCCAAAGAAATCTCTATATTATTCAATCAAGAAAATGTCATAAACTAATAAGCTCAGGTTTAAGATTTGAATTTCAATTCACAATTTCAGTTTTCAATTTCAATTTACAGTTTTAGTTTACAATTTCAATTTCAGTTCGCAGTTTCAGTTTACTTTAAAAATAATAGAGAAGAAGATTAGAATAGAAAACCCATAAATTTCATGTTTTTTGCAAATTTAGAAGTAGATGATTATGGGTTTAGGGTTACCTTGAGTCAATTTTTGCAGATTTGTGTTGATGATGCTCTGATTTTTTTGAAATTTTCAGTTTACTATAGCAGTGTATTTACTTTTGGTAAAGTGAAATATGAACAGTTATTTTGGCATGTGGTGTTATGTCCTTGTTGGTGGCGCTTGGATGTTGGGTCTTCTAGAATGTTACCTGAACGAGCTGTAATAATTATATATCTTTATTTTCTCTAATATTTTTCCAAACCTACAAATATCCATCTAAAAACCAAAAATCATCTAGGCTAACAGCGCAAAAAATAGAATTCAGAGATGTCAAAATGGGTACAAAAAAACCTTATAGTTTTTTATTAATCAATTATTGTCGTCCATGAGATTTGATCTCAGAACCACCTTTTGAAAAATATGAGATTGCATGTCATCTACTAAACTAAATGGTAATTGACAACATAACCTTTTTTGAACAATTATAATTCCATTGTAACACATTTATAGCTCAACCATAGCGGTCTAATCGGTGTAATGGGCCGAGAATAAACAAAAAAAAATGAAAGTAGATTGGAGTGGCTTAGAAATTTTTTAGACATTTAGTGGGCCATGAATTAATGGCCCAAGATTCTTTTTCTCAAAAGACAGAACCATCCAATTCCAATACCAATTTGGGAATCTTAAACGTGGGGCCCACACTTTGTCAATATCCAATCACATTCTCTCCTTTCTCCTACTCAAGAACTGATTTTATTAGATTTTTCCTAATTCCACAAAAAAAAAAAAAAGGACACAAAAGAAATAAAATAAATACCCCTCTGCACTTGTTCCCTTTGATATCTGTTTTCTTCTTTTGCCAATCGCTCCCTCTGATACATATCAAACCTCTCTCTCTCTTCTCTCTCTTTCTATCTCTCTGAGACCAAACCCAAGTCAACATGCAGATTTTCGTGAAAACCCTAACCGGGAAGACCATCACTCTCGAGGTTGAGAGCAGTGACACCATCGATAATGTCAAAACCAAGATCCAGGTACTCTCTCCCTCTCTCTCTAATTTAAGTTTTAGTCTTATTTATTTATTTGTATTATTTGAAGGGAAAAATTATAATCTACGGAAACAATTTCTTCACAAGATAATCTAGGGTTATGGTTTGTGATTGTTATTAGGATTTTGTAATATGCTTTAATTATTATTGTGTATTAGAGTTTGTGATTTTATATATGTTTTTTAGGTTTTATTTTTATCTGGGTTTTGTGAAAAGAGGAATATTTATGGAATTAGGCTATTTGGGGGGCACTGGGTTTTTGTTGGCTTTAGAAATTATTGATTTTCTGTGAGTTTTTTAGTTTAATTGTTTCTTGCAAGGACAAAAAACAATAGAAATTATTCACATGTTAGACTGATGTGATCTTTTGGTCCTTAATGTGTATTCTAATCTTCTTTTTACCTTTATATGCATCAAAGGGAGTTCTTTTTGTTGTTATTGGATTGCATGGTAACTCATATTTGTTTGTTTTCAGGATAAGGAAGGCATCCCGCCCGATCAACAGAGGTTGATTTTTGCTGGTAAGCAGTTGGAAGATGGTCGAACTCTGGCAGATTACAACATCCAGAAGGAGTCAACTCTTCACCTGGTTTTGAGGCTGAGGGGAGGAACTATGATTAAGGTGAAGACTCTTACCGGGAAAGAAATTGAGATTGATATTGAACCAACCGACACCATTGATCGCATCAAGGAAAGGGTTGAGGAGAAAGAGGGAATTCCTCCAGTGCAACAAAGGTTTTTTTTTTTTTTTTTTTTTTTTTTTTTTTTTTTTTTTTTTTTTTTTTTTTTTTTTCTATATGCAATTTAACTAAAATAATATGTTACTTGCAAGTTATTTCTCATGTATGATTTTTATCTTCATGAATATGTATTACAAGTTAATGATTTGAATTTGTAACATATTTATTTCTCATCAATTTGTCACCCAAGTAAATATTTGGGTTTCGATGACTGTCGAATATCTATGAGTACAGTAACTTGATAAATTAAAAGAAATGATGTACCGTAATTATTACTGTTACTGTGTTCTATCTATGCCCTCTTGTTTTCAAATTGGGCGGTGATTGATGTCCTTTCCTTCTTTTTTTTTGTTTAAAGTCATTTCATGTATTTAAATCAAAGATCTTATTAGTTTAACAACTGTTTGCAGGCTTATTTATGCTGGGAAGCAGCTTGGAGACGACAAAACAGCTAAAGACTACAACATTGAGGGGGGCTCTGTTCTTCATCTGGTGCTTGCACTAAGGGGTGGTAGTCATTAGTTAGTATTTCATTTGTTTCAGGCAAACTCTTTTGTTCAGGCCTTGTTGAGTCTTGATACTCGAAAACATTTGAGTTGCATGTTTTTTTGTTGATAATTGAAAGTACATGGCAGAAAACTTGTTTTAAGTTGGTTACTGTGGACATAAGTATTGCTGTTATATACTTACATTTACCTTTCTGTGACATCTACTGTTACTCTCTCTCTCTCTCTCTCTGTGTTTGGATACTGGATTGCCCAGAGGGATCAAGAGGTTACACAATTGTAGGCAGGCATCTTCTACTTTGTGAATTCCTCACCTGATGAATTTTGTTTCCACTGAAAAAATTGAATGATATTCTTGAGGAAGTGGGCTTGGATAATCTTCGACCTGGGTTGTTTATGATGCATCATAATTACCCAATTCATGTTTAATGCTCCCTATAAATGCACCAAACAGAGCCCAAGTTTATTTTCTATTATTTTAGAAATATTAAAAAAAAAATGATTGTAATTGTTGAAAAGCCTTTTTTAAGGAACTCAATTCTTTTAAACCACAAACATTTATACTTTTGGTCGAAACAAACAATTATACTTGAGGTTTAATAGAAATATTTGAACTTTCAAGTGAGAAACTATGAGTGTAAAAAATCAAAAAGAGATTTATGGCATTTTCAGACTTTCCATCTTATTAGACAAGTAAGTTTAACAGAAGCAAGCAACCATACCACCACCAGAATTGCAATATCAGTTTTCACCCTTGTACCATTTTTACTTTGATGGTGTATTGTAATTCCAGCTATTCTTACCTGTGTATATGTTAACATACAAGCAATGACTTAGATACACAATGAGAGAGAGCATTAGCAAGAGACAGGGAGAGACAATCTACTTTAACTGAGCACTTGGAAATCAAATAGCTCATCTCAAGAAACCAGTTGAGACAAATTGTGTTGTGTACTGACTCTACTGAGGCTCCTATTTGAAGAATAGTACTGAGGCTCACCCGGTCACCCATTGCAACCAAAGGATGATTAGTTAGATGATTTGCAAGCTTGAGAGATTACGTATATTTGGGAATTCTCTATTGAGAATTAGGCTAAGACGAGAGAGATTATCTAAGAGTGTGAAAGAGGTTATTTTCCTCTTTGATTGTAATCTTTTTCATCTCTTGTTTGTTTGTTGTGAACGTAGCTCAATCTTGGATTAATAAGTCTCATTGGCAAAATAATTCATTTTAAAATTTAAAGACCAAAGTGAGACACTTAAGAACATGAATGTAATATAATAGTAGGCTAATTTATGTATTTTCTTCAAAGGCCCTCTTTATGACTTGTGACATGTGGCCTTTGGGCTTTCCATGATCTAAAGCATGTCTAAAAGACTCGTGACTATAGTTTCGACTGTTCAGTTTTGTCAGCTCAGCATACTTCAGTACATACCCAATGGAAGTATCAATGCTGAGAACAAATTTTAATATTTTTGTTTGAAGGAGTGGGTGTGTTGGGAGTAATGTGGAGCAATATCCCACATCGGAAAATTAGAACTTAGTATATGTGCTTATAAGTTTTGGGTCTCTCCACCTATTGCCAATTGATTTTAGGTTGGATGTTCTAATTCTATCATTGTATCAGAGCTTGGTTATCCGCGTGTAAGACCCAACGACCACACGTGTTCCCATGTCACCCAATACAATTTGTTCACGTGTAAGGCTCAAAATATCGCCACACGTGCGGGGGCTTGTTGAGAGTAATGTGGAGCAATGTTATAAGTCTTGGGTCTTTCCACCCATTGCCGATTGGTTTTGGGTTGGATGCTCTAATTCTATCATGGAAAATCTTTCAAAAGGAAGACCTCAAGCAACCCTTATCTTTAGGACACCAAGGAAGAATATGCATAAATATGAGAATATGTAACTCCCTTCAAAAACCACTTCAAGTTTTGGTTCTGAGTTTTAGCATTCTATGCTTTTAGTTGTTGATGAGACCCATAAGAAGCAAGTTAGTATTGAAAACACATGTACAAGCTGTTATCAAGATTTTGGGGCTTCTGTAAGCCTGCATTTGCAAAGCATGGTAAGTTGGCAACCATCTTCTGCATATTCTGTCTGTTACATGACTATTAATATTATTACATTCGAGTCTCAGTATGGAACCCATAAATCTAAACCAAAGGGTCCTTTTAAGTTCAGTGTAAGACGAGGCACTCAGGGGCAGGAAAGGATCTCTCTCTCTCTCTCTCTCTCTCTCTGAAGAGCAGTTTAGTCCAACGTCTACAAAAATGTTCCAAAATAATGCAAAACAATTCCTATAGAATCTTCTCTCTATCCCAACATGAAATCACTGTTACAGATGATCCTTTCATCTAAAAAGAGCCAGCCTATGGCCCTATGGTGTTGGGTCGTTTGCTCTTGGCATTTAAGGAAAGGCCAAGGGGACTTCTTCCAGGAGTTGTCTCTTTACATAAAGGAGATGGAGCTAAATTAATCTGGGGACTTTTTCCTGTTATTCTCGGAGACAAGTTGGCTTCCTCTAAGACCCGCAATTGAAGCTCTGAAGGATAATCCCTCATGCAACCAATCCGCGGTCCAGCTCCTGTTGTCCATTTACTGGTTAATTGCCGAGCCAACTGATATGACATCGTTCCTTTATGTGAATCAATTCTCTGCATAATCTTCTCTTTCGGGACTGGCGTTTTAAATTCTTCAAATTGGTCTTCATCAAACAAGTATAGTTTAGGAATCATGAAATCTTCTTCTGTTAAGAATGACTCTTCAGCTGTTTCATAACCATTATCGGAATCAGAATCTGGAAAGTACTCACGACAAGTTATTGGAAGTCCTTCCTTGAAGGTGTCAAACGCACCATGCTTTTGTGGTATTTTAAGTTTGGCTATCTTTGAGCAGAATCTTGAAGGTAATCTTGACAGAAGAGGATTGTGATGTTCTTCAGAATAAGAGTTCTCATTTCTCGAATCAGTGCTCTCTTGCCCTGAGAGTTCAGCATTTGTTGTTCCAGTATCGTTAGATGAATCTGATTTTAATGGGCTGTTTCGAACTCCTACTTTGCTGCTCTTTTTGGAGAGGAGGCCTGCTTCTTCATCGTCACCTGGAGTTTTCTGAAAATTGAAAGAGAGTATACATTAGACTTGCTATGTTTTCCTATCAATAATACATTAATATTTCTTTAATGAGTGCAGTATCTGTTGTGAACTATGGAAACATTAAGTTTCATATAGGGAAGAGGATTTCTACTAGCTTATGGAAAAACCATGATATGTAGAAATATAGATTTTTATCGGCTGTGGCTAGCCAATACTGAGATTGTAGCAGATGGTAATATCTTGAATTAACATAATCGAAGTTTGCCGGATGTACCTGAACATTGGTGAGATCTACATTGCATTCCATAAGGAAAATCATGAATTCCTGAAAATTTTCCTCTGTTGGGAGATAATGCCCACTGTGAGGCCAAACTGACTGTTTGAGTTAAACAAGAACAAAAAGAGAAAGCATTAGTATCATATTAGAAATAATCTCAAAGGTAGGTAAAGGATTCAGCCTACTAGATATATGAAAATTGTTGATAGATTACACTTTCATACCTTTAGAATTCCTTGTTCCACTACTAATCTTCCAGCGGACAATGTGGCTCCGCCTGCCAAGAAACTTGAATGTTGAAATGTACCCTTGCTCTTCTGTCCAACATACAAAGTCTTGGATGTGCTAAGGACAAATATCCACTTAGTATCTTTGGTTTCTCCTGTTGTATCAAGAGGTATTCCACTCTGCTTGTAAATGAACTTCCCATCCTCCACTAGAACTTCATAATCCTGTCTTTCAGTCTGCCCAATGAAGCAACAGTTATCAGTAAATGGGTTCTGTCTGAACTAAAATTTTTATGGCAATTTGTTTCATTCTTAAGGTTTGGGGTTAGAAGATTGAAATACCATGGTGAATAGGTTTATGGACTTAATTCAAATTGAAATTCCATGGTGAAAAGATATTATTTCTTCAAGAAATCATAATGGAAGATGAGGCTCACCGGGCCAAGATACTTGATGCATTGTTGTTGAAGCTTTGAACGAGGACATGCCTCATGGCTGACTTCTTTTCCATCTCCAATATCAAGCCTGCATTTTCAGAAATAAAATTTTTATAGTTAGGAAATAGGTGATACAATGTAAGAACATTGTAATTGTCCACCATTGGCTGTGAGCAAAGAGCATTTCTATTTGTTTTGTATGATGTTCCAGATTGCTTACCAGTAGAAGAAGGGCTGATTACTATCGCAATGGAGCCATTTGGCATAATAAAAGTGAAGATTATGGCCATAGCGATGTCGAGGGTCAATCTGTTGGTAGGAACAAGATTAGGAATCCATGAACAAAACTTAGTAGTCTGATTCTAAGGTATTACACTGTAAGTACAGAACTTACTGCCTCAAGCCAATGCTGTAAAGCAAGTTTACGGGCCTTTTTATCTTTAGACAAACCTTTTCCCACCTTCAAAAAAGGTGCAAAGCAAAATTCAGAACCATAATAGAGCAGTACAGACGTACACATCACATGGTTTAATACTCACCTTGGCAGCTCTTGTTCTTGCCCGAGACCAACGAGAAATAGCTGTCTGAGTTTTCTCAATGTCAAAAAATGATATAGAGCTCCGCTTTAGT
The DNA here is from genome assembly GCA_003254865.1 of Dryas drummondii. Lineage (NCBI taxonomy): Eukaryota > Viridiplantae > Streptophyta > Magnoliopsida > Rosales > Rosaceae > Dryas > Dryas drummondii. The sequence goes on along the minus strand of QANW01007568.1, from coordinate 2,008,128 downwards.
TCAGCGAAATCTAGCAGCTTCCACCTACAAAGTGAGTTACCAAAACATAAATCTAACTCTAACAACAAGAATACAAAGAGGGGATATGTAGACAGGAAGTGAGCATAAAACTTTTCCATTTCCTTTCAGGTTTGAGACCAAAAAATGGACTATTTTGCAAATAGACATTAATACATACCATCTCTGCTCTGCAACAATTGCACAATCTGCAAGCCGTCTCCTCGTGCGGAAACTTTTATACACTTTCTGCAATTTCAATGCAGCCTGGTATCTATGTTTTCCATGCTCCTTGCAAAAGTTATCTGATCCAGGCAGCGATTGCTCTCCAGTATCTTGGATCATAGAGCTTGCTGCTCTGTCAGACACATTGTTTTCCATTTCTGCACAAGGTGTTTTAGCTAACTCCTCGGTATCTGACTCCCTCCCTTTAAAGCTAACTGGCTCTTCATGTGTCATCTTTTCCAAAACAGGTGACTTCATTATGGTTGTTGGTTCGGAATCAGAGCTATTGAAGCTTAATGACTGCAATGGCTTCCTCTCTTCTTCTTTCCCAATACTAACTGGCCTCACAAGAGCAGCTCCACAATAACTATCCAAATCATCAAAATCAGAAAGTGGGCAGGATACTGGAAACCCCACCATTTGACCAAAAAGGGTCTATATCAATTATAGTACAGATAACCAAGATCTGAATCAACAAGATCTATGGAGTCACTTTACCTGTGAAAAATGAACAAAATGTACAGAATTAAGTACAACAAGTTCATCAATGGCCAAAAAAAAAAAAGGTACAACAAGTTCATCAAATTCGGTATCCATGAAATGCAGTAAAATTAGAGGGTATCAAATATCAACAACAATGTTCAATATTCATGAATAGAGGTCTACCATTGGATACATGGACATTAAATCCATTTCCTCCCCATTCCTGCTTTTCTATAAGAATCTAACCATGCTTCCTCAAAAGTCATTTTATAATATCATGCAAATTGCAAAGGAGGCTTTAAATCCAACACACTAAAATGGGTTATACAAAATTTACAACTTTTAAATTTGAAAATATCAAAGGTCTAAAATCAGGAACACACATTACACATTCCTCAAATGCATTGAATGCAAAAACACAACAGCTATATGTACATCATCAATCTCTTCCCAAAGGGCCATTGTGCCCTCCCATTGCAATATTCAAAAAAATTGAAAAAAGCAAGAATCACTACCAAGAAATAATCTTATACATTCCATCAAACTAATTTTTATAGGAGGTAAAGCAACAACAAAAACATGAAGAATAGGAAAAACTAAAAGACTAAAATGAAGGGTGCACAAAATAAGTCTTACCTTAATCAGAGACAAAATGAACGCAGGGAAAGAAGTGGTTTTAGACAGGGTTGAGGAGAGAGACAGCCAAAGAAAGGTAGAGAGAGAAAGATGGAGAGAAGAATGAATGAAATGGCCAAATGGGAATTGCAAGGTAGTGTTGGGAGAGAGACCGGAGAATGTGGGGAGGGTGAAGGGGTTCTATTTGTTTGTTGAGGTTCAAAGATTACAGAGTGGCTTTCATTTCATGGGTTCCTCTCTGTTCCCTCAGAGCTTTGCTTTTTTTCTCTCTGATTCTCTCAGCACCTATAACTTGGCTCCATGCTATTCTTGCAACATTTATATATAGAAGCTAGAGAGAGAACTTCTAGAGAGAGAGAGAGTAAATTGTATTATAGTGTCCAAACGTGTTATTGACCACAAGAGAAAATAGTGTACGAGTTTTAAAGAAAAAAATTGTTTTAATTAAGTACCCCCTTTTGTTTGAGTATCAAAAGTTGTTATTAGGTCCCAGACATAAATTTCTTGAATTTCAATCATTGATTCGATTGAATATTGTGAGGTTTATACTCATAATCCTGACAACAAAATATTTTTATGTTGTCAAAGTCTAGTAAAACGACATTACCCTTTTGTCCTACATAATATCTATAATGCTAGTGAACTAGTCCTATATATCATGCTAGTTCTGTATATAAGCACATCAATTTAAACCCTGAATATATCATGTAAGGCCTTCCCTATGGTAAGACCCTTTTTTTTTTTTTTTTAACCCAAAACCCATTTTGGATCATAAATAGTGTTGTGACTCATTTCTCACTGCAATGGTGTTGTGATCTTTTTTGGGTCACAATGTTTTATACTTATTTAAAATATGATTAATATTGATTAAATAATGTTTAATTTATAATTTATAATTTAAATAATTATAAAAATTATTCTATTGGTCTTATTTTAATGAGATCTTTAAAATAAGGTCAATATTAAATATATTTAAAATGAGAAAATTTCATAAATTAGACAACATAAATCTTACAACATCGGGACTTCAACAACCATAAATAACAAAAACAACATAATGATTTAAAATAAAAACAATAACAACAACTACATTCGACGTGATATAAAATGAAGCAAACTTCTTATTCGGAGTCCGATGACGAAGAATTGACACTCCTGTAATTATACCAATATGAGATCTTCTCTTCGGTTTCATACTTGTCAAATGGTTGAACCGGAAGATTCTTCCCGCAGGTGCATGGCACAAGTAGTTTGGACTTTGGCAAGTGGTTCAACCATTAGTGACGAAAATTTGGGTGGTTGGCCAGATCCTTGAGCTCTAATCCCATGCAAAATTCATACAAAGAGACTAAAATATCATCCAAACACTTTCAGAACCTCTAGTCTAGTTCTTTTGCGCACGCTCCATTATTAAACAATAATCGCACAATGGTGCATCACAGTTAAGGAGACACTTACACAAGCTTTGATCGCACTGTTGTTTGGAGCTCTCACCGGCGCCTTGTTTGGAGCTCTCACCAACACTATGGGTGTTGTATAATATATATAAACTCATTTGAGTATATAACTGTTGGAAGGTTTGGAGAATTTTTATTAGTTTTTATGAAATTTTTTGACAATTTTTCGGGTACTAAATAGTCAATAGAGAAGTCGACTGGCTGCAACTAATGAAATTAGTTTTTGTGGCTAATTAGGATTTCGGCGGCCGAACTAATTAATGATGTTATAGTATTTTTCGGGTGGGCAAGATTAGTGACGTGGAGGAACTCTGAATTTGACAAATGTATAATTTTTCAAGGTTGATAGAGATTGGCTCGTGTTAAAGAATTTGGTTTTGGGATGATTTAAGAAAACCTGGCATTTCATTAATTAACTACTGTCATTGACCTACACACACATATATATATGCTATCGATAGAAAGTCTTTTCATTAATTTTTTCTCTGTTATTATATTATTGTTATTGGATTGGATTTAGATTTTGGATTATCTATTGTGCTTGTTTTAAACTTATTTATCACAAATCCAATGATAATACATGGTTATGAGTTCATTTCTTATTTGCTCACATACCTTAGATTATAATACGTACCGTTGTAATTAAAAGTTATATTACAATAAGGTTTATTCACACCATTGTCTCCTGTAAGATACATTTTTTTTCACTTTGCCCCCTGAAACTTAAATTTTCTCAGTTTACCACTTAAACTTCACACAGTTATTGCAAAAGACCCTATGTCGTTAACTCTGTCAATTTTTCCGTTAAAATAGCTGACGTGGCACCTATATGGCATGAGTGAAACCCTTTTTTAGTTATGTAAGATCCATGTGAACAAAAAAAATAATAAGATCCTTGTCAGTTTTTTATAATTTTTTTGGTCCACATGGATCTTACATAACTAAAAAAGGGTCTCATCCATGCCATATAGGTGTTACGTCAATTATTTTAACGAAAAAATTGACAGAGTTAACGGAATAGGGTCTTTTGTAACAACTGTGTGAAGTTCATGTGGCAAACTAAGAGGATTTAAGTTTCAGGGAGCAAAGTGAAAAAAAGTGTATCTTACAGGGGGTAATGGTGTGAATAAGCCTTACAATAAATAGAGAAAAAAAAGCATTTAATAATATCCGTTAATTATATGCATATTACATATATTAATATAGAAAAATCATACCGTATAAAAATGTTAAAATATATATATAGTTCGTTAGCAAGTTAATACGAAACTAATCATGTTTTTTAGCCTACCACATAACTAATCTTATAATCTGAGCCATCAATTATTTAGGCCTTACATCAAAGATCATCATTGCAAAAAATCAACTAAATTGAAAATTATGTAGTCATCTAATTGAGATCAAATAAATATATTATCAATATTTTTTATAAAAGCATGTAAATAGTTATTATTATAATCAAATGGCTAAATGACTTCCGATTTTGAAGATTGTTTACAAAAATGATCTTTGAAGTAAGACTTAAAAAATATATGGTTTGGATTTTGAGATTATATTGTGCAGTAGACCCAACATAATATTTAGCTTTGTATTAACTTACTAACCAATTAGTTTTAGAGCATTCTTATATATAAGTGTATATACATATTTAGGCCATCTTATATATATATATATATATTTAGGCCATATTGTATATACATATTTAGGTCATGTTGTATATACATTAACTTACTAACCAATTATTTAGGTCATCTTATATATATACACTCATATATAAGAATGTTCTAAAACTAACTAGTTAGTAAGTTAATTACAAAGCTAACCACCATGTTGGGTCTACCGCACAATGTAAACTTAATCAAAATCTGAACCGTCTATTTTTAGGCTCTACTTCAAAGATCATCGTTGTAAAAAATCTTCAAAATCGGAAGTCATTTAGTCATTTGATTATAACAACAACTATTTATATACTTTTATCAAAAACATTGATCGTCTATTTATTTGATTTCAATTATATGACTAAATGATTTCCAATTTAGTTGATTTTTTGTAATGATGATCTTTGAAGAATGACCTAAATAATTGACAATTCGGATTATGAGATTAGTTATGTGGTGGTCCAAAAAACATGATTAGCTTCATATTAACTTGCTAACCAATTAATTTTAGAGCACTCACATATATATATATATATACGTTTTTAACTCTTAAATCTTGAAAACTTCATATTTCTGCTATTAACTACTATATGATATGTTTGTAAATTGGTTATATGACCTTCGTATTATATATATATAAATGAGAAATCCTTTTATAAGCATGAATAAGATAAACATACATAAGTATATAAAATATATGAGTCACTAGATTATAAAGGATTAATTCTATTTTGCTCCTCAGACTATTACATTTGTATTAGTTTGCTTCATATACTTCTAATTTGGAAAATTAAGGATTCTAACTTTTTCAATTTTGCCAATTGAGGTTCTCCCGACAATTTACACATTTTTCATCCAAATTTTTGAGGGCAAAATGGTCTCTTCCATTTAGATCTTACAATTTTTTTCTCATCCAGCATTTTTCCCTCTTTCATTTTTTGCTAAATTTTGGTTGATCATTCCGACATTTAGGATGAAAAATGTGTAAATTGACAGAAGAATCTCAATTGGCAAAATTAAAAAAGTTAGAGTCTTTAATTTTTCAAATTAAAAGTCTGGGGAGCAAACTGATACAAGTGTAATAGTTTGGAAAACAAAATGGCATTAATCCTAGATTATAAAGCACTTATTTTATTTAAATTAAAATCTTCCAATTCAATGGCTTATGCATCAAACTATTGTAATCCACATATTCATGCTTGATGAATGATTATGAATTTATGAGTGATAAAACGAAACGTTAATCTGTCTGACAAGAAGAAGCACCCTTCTATATCCACCTAAAATTATTTTTCAATTGAGGCAAATCATGCAACACTTGGTTGTTGTGGTCTAAGACAACCAAATGTTACATCAAATTGAAAAATACCCATTTCAGTGTAATCAATTAATTTCCCACCAAAAGAACAAGTTGTAAGCAATAAATTGCCATCGCCAACTCCTTAAATGCTTAAATAAATGCAAATGGGTCACCGCCATTATGCATAGTTGTACACTTGTACCCTTCAATGTATCATGTACCATTCATTGTATCTATTATATTACTTTATTTTTTCTTATTATATTTCACTGGCCATAAAATGCACAATATGTTTTGGATTAAAAATAAAGAAAATTATGTTTAAGTTTATAGATGACAAAATATATAGATCAAATTGACCATGGCACAATTCTAAACATGTTGAGTTAGAGTTGAGTTATCCAACAGGAAATGACAGGAGACCTACTAAAACGAATTATCACATTTAATTATTATTGGACTGTGCATCTCACGCGCCATAACAAGAAGTACGCAGTGCCGTACGGTCTGCCGCCACGAGCAGCTGGAAAGCAGAGCTTTAGAAAGGGTACGTAGGATTTGTTTTTGACCGAAGCAAAAAGAGACTAGGATTTATTTTTGGATTAGATTCTAAAATGGATTATGAACAGCTGAGCTTTTCGCAAAAGTGCTTTTCAACCCAGACAGAATCTATTTACAGAGTCGAGAAAATTAATTAATTTTTTTTCTCAGGTCCAACGCGTATGTAGTAAAGCACCGACAGAGGACTTCTGAACTCGCGTAGTTGTTGAGTAATAGATAGTTAGACACGAAGTTGGTGTAGTGTAGCTGCTAAAAATCAAAATGGTAGTGAATTTATAAAATAAAATAAAATTATTTGAAGTATCTTAATTGACTATTTAGTGGTAGTGTTATTATGTCAATCTCATTTTTATTAAAGAGATAATTTACATATCTAACTTAATTAAGATGATCCCAATAATATTCCTTTCATACAAAATTTTGTGTGTTTAACAAAAATGTAAGCGAATTAAGATTAATAATATTGGCATGATGGTGCTATGTATCAATTAACAACTCATCGATAAAATTTTAGAATCTTGATTGCCTTTATGTATATAATGTGGTAGTGCTATGTATCAATTAACAACTCATCGATATAATATGTACACATTAACAATCATAATATGTGTTCAGAAACTATGGTTCTTATAGCATTATTGGGTTAGTAAAATAGTAGAAATGAAGTTGAAACAAAGAAAAAAAAATTGGAAAATTATAAGCCATGGATTAGAGAATTTAGAATTACTGGTTTAGGTTTCACAAAAGAAAATTGTAAGACAACTTCTAACTTGTCAGCATTTGCAACAAATTGCATGGATATATCTGTCTGCACTTCATTTGAGTCGACAACCATCAGTTTTAATAATAATTTGAATGCTACTTTCATATACACAATAGTTTTTCCTTTTTCCCCCTTCTTTTCTTTTTTTTTGGCCAAAAAAAAAAAAAAAAAAAAAGTAAAAAGCTCACCAACTTTGTCAAACCAAAGAGACCTACCCCCTCAACCGAAATGTTACTCACTCAGTCAATGGTCATAGCTTGGAGAAAAAGGGAAATGGGGGAACTAGTTATAAATGGTCAGATGAAGTAGATGACTACAATTTTCTCATATTTCATTTCCATTTACATACTCTTTTGTCCCTTGGCCACAACTTCTTTTCCCAACTCTAGGTGTCCAAGTTCAAATTCTCTGTTACACTCAACACACAAACTTTCCTAATTGGTTTTGGCCAATTTAATCATCCACTTTTGATATTAATATGTTAATTGCGAGTTAATGAGTTGGGCCAGAAATTATAATGTGGGGTATGATAAAACTAACTTCTAGTTCAGATCGATCTTGTCATGTGGAAGAACAGAAACCACAAAACTCAACAATACCTCAAATCAACCATCCATGTTTAGTAACAGATCTCTCAAAGTTCAAAACGATATCCCTGTAATTGTTGCTTTTACTTACCAATTTGATACAACAAAAATTTGTTATATGTTTTATAACATACGCCTAGATTCTTGCGCCAATATTTACAAGTTGTTGATAAGACACACACACACACTCTCTCTCTCTCTCTCTCTCTCTCTCTCTCTCTCTCTCTCTCTCTCTCTCTCTCTCTCTCTCACAGGATTCATAAAATAATGAGTTTCTAGATGAAGGGAAAAATGATATACTCAGCATAGAAGAGATTCCATATAAATCTATAGAAGTTGGCAATTGCTTCCTGCACAATGCATTCAAGCTTATAATCAGACGATAAATTAAATATTCTGTGTCAGTTTATTGGAATCTGATAGATCATTAGACCAGTAAAATGTGCTATCATGCTGAATTATCCTATTCCAATTTGTACTACTTGATCACTGGGCCAGTAAAATGTGCTATTCAAGCAACATAAATTTTGTGTTACCTTGGTGTAATTTGCTTGCTCAAGCACCCAAGCCTGAAAGTACATAAGAATAAAATTGCACGTAAGAGTTTAACAATATATAATACTTCATTAAATGTTTGTTTGTCTGGTGTGGGAAAGATGTCTAACATAAACCATTAATATCCAATTTGATTAAGAGAGCTCGAAGTGGCACAAGTTGCCATTGCCATTTCATTTGCATCAATCAACTATGGCAGAAGTGACATATCTGAAATATGTGTACCATGGCTACTTATACAACCTATACCCCACCACCACCACACACACAATATACCGGATGTGCTAATTTGAAAAGAATCAGTGTCATAAATGCCTTGAATCAATAATTTTTTTTCAGTAAGAAGAAACTACAAAGAGAAGCAATGCGATTTTTCTGCAATAAATTTTTCTGAGATCATAAGCACAAATGATATAAATTATATAATGCTAGGGTGATACACTGATACTCTTGGAGCTTTAAAAGGAAGGGGGAGGATGTAAATGCAAAACATCCAACATAAACAAGGAACATTTAAACAAAAAGTTAAGAAACAAAGAAGAGATTGCATGTCATGGCTACAGTGGTAATCAGAAGAGGAATGAATCCCAAGATACAAACCTGGAAAATTAAACTCAATGCCAAGATTGTATGGGTGGGTATCATTAAGCTACGCCTGAATGCCTGTAGACAAGAAACTGACAGACTTGAATTTTTTGGGCCATCTTGATGGAGGAAATATCAAGGATTTCACAAACATATCAGCCAAAGCCCTTAGCTTATGCCTAAATGCATGAACTGCGCAAGTGATACATGCTCACCTGAGGCATGAAACTTGCTGCCAAAATAGAAGCAACATAATTTAGTAGCAGAAGTCCAGAACCAAGGAACGCAATGTTTCTAACTCCAAGTTTTGTTGCAAATGTTGATATCTGAAACCTGTAATATTACTATTTCAATGAATATTGGATGACAGGTAGAATATTAGGCTTCTAATGAAAATAGTTTTGCATTCAGATCTAAAAGTGTAGGGAAAAAAGTTCCAATGGGTGAAGCATATTAAGAAAATTGAGAATTCCGGTGAGAAACATCAAATATGCCAACCTGCAGGAAAAATGACACCTACTCTCTACATGTATTTGGGGGGGGGGGGACAAAGTTTTAATACTTGTTGATTCATGTGTAATTTAACACGTGCAAAGACAAAAACATAAAGAAAAAGAAAAAAGAGACATTAAAATAATAGCCAAAACTCAGAAAGTAAATCCAACAGATACAAATTATATGGGCCAAGGATCCAATGAGATATCATTTATCAGCAACCACAAAGTAACTAGGTCCTGCAACTTACTTGCGATCCCCCTCTACATCTGGAAGATCTTTCGTTATGGCAATAACCAAAGCAAATAATGTTACAAAGGAAGTGATAAAAGCCACGGGCGAGCTGCACGTAGAATTTGAAGTCCAGCATTAAAATCTTAAAATTATGAACATGTGTAAACACAACTAGATATCAAACGTATATTAGTAACATTCACAAGAACAAAAGTGGAAATTAAATCAACCAGCCTGGATCCTTCTACTTAAGAAATTCAAGATTGATAAGTAGTAACATTCAGGTGTTGGATTTAGGAAAGGTCCCTTTCTGTTCACTTTAAAAGTCCATATTCAAGTGTGTAACTACAATAGCTTCTCATCAAGCATGTATTAGTCCATCTAATTGTAGAGTTAGTCCAGTTAAAATTACTTTAAATGAGTCCAGATTGGCAGACAATAGCCTTTCTTGGTTACTTACATAGTAATGAAATATGATTAGATAGTTGATTTTTCTGTTTCCCATTATAAATTTTAGAGCAGCATTAAAGAATTACGGTTGAGAATGCTTTTTGGATGATACTCCAAAACAAATGCCAAGCAACCAATACCAAACTGACCAGTTTCGCAACAAAGAGATATCATGTCTTTACACCATTGGTCATACATGATGCTATGGTTTCATGATTCATCTGAGTCAGAGTCTACATGTCAAAACAAATAGGACAAATGGTAACAAACCTCCACTCAAATTGAAGTCCAAGAGCAGCTCTAGTGGCATAATATACACCAAAATTAAGAAGGAAACCCCGTACCTGCAAAGGAGCATGAGCCATGTTTCTACATCAATTCCACTACTCTTGGAGAAATATATGGCAAAATAATTATAAAACATAATTAAATTCACATATTCATGCAAAATATCATGACCCATGTTTCTAAATGACCATAGTAACCATCACTTAGTTCCCATCCTTTTAAAAGTTGGATTTACTTTCCAGGCCCTTTGCTTGTAAGTTGTTCAATTCAGCCACATCAATTTTTTAGACAATTATGTTAGATCAAACTATACTAATTCAGTGACTCAACTACAAAGAGTATTATACTACTGTAGCATTTGATGTTTCAGTCATATAATAAGGCTAACTGCTGTTTTGGGGGCAGTTCACATATTTGGCATTTTTTTGCTATATCTAGGGCATATTGCCAATTTGCCACAGAAGTTTATGGTGCACTTTGTGATTGCCAATTTCCAAATCCAGATTTTCCCCTAAACATCAAGTTTAACTTCTTCATCCAAACATACCATTAGTTATTGATCAATTTTTCAATTTGGGTCTAATCTGCTACCTTCCCTCTAAACCTAAGGTTGTCCCATATTATTACTCACAGGTTCACAGCATACTATTTTACAGACATTTCCACGACAAAATTTATTGATAGTTGACACTGTAGGAGAATAAATGACGAATCTATACAGAACAGGAACATGAATTTAATTTTTGATCAGAAGATATTGGGGGGAGGGGAGTTGAACTCGAAATCTTGGGTGTAGCGTTAATTGCTCTTAAGCACTATAGGTACAAGCTCCCACAATGACAAGAAATTAAATTGCAACTTTCTTTTTTTGTTTCACATGGCTTGTAAATAAACTACTTCCTCTTTCTGTCACTGGCGGGCTTCTTTTTCCTTTTTAGAATTTAGAAAAATTATTAACTTAAATTCATAACCCTTTTCTACTTTGTTTTCTCAAGAGTATGGCTTGTAAATGTTCTACTTTGTTTTTCTATTACTTTCATATGCCCTTTTCATTTTACAGTACTTGTTTAGATTGTGATAATTATAAACGTATGAACCTATTACCTGCTTTCTTCTTTATTTGGAGATTTTCAGGATGGTTCAACTTTAGATGGAAATCAAGTGTTTCAAATCCCATGTAAAACAGTATAAAACAGGATGGCTCAACTTTATCAAGCCATTTACATGTGAGAAAGGTACTAAATTTGGAATGGAGCCAAAAAAATCCACAAAAAACAAGCACATTATTCTATTATTAGAATTGGAAAACAGGGAGAAATACCGTGGCAATTATAAGAAATGCTGCAACAGGAAATCTCTTCATTCTAAATGGAGGAACAGAATAGATGGTGCCAAGGAAAAGACCAAGAGAGTAGAGAGAAGTAATGAATGGCCCAAAGTTCAATCCAACAATCAACAGGCCAGTCACTGCAAAAAATATCACCAAGAGCCATGCTGATTTAACTGAAAGATCCCCTGCAGCGATAGGTAAATAAGGTTTGTTTACCCTACAAACAAAGCAGAAAGAGACAGAATAAGTTAAGAGAATCTAATATGCAATAATTTCCACAGACAATCTATCACACAACAGGTAAAAAACAGTAAAGATGATGATTGTGAAGATGGTGATTTACCAAAGGGTCAAGACCATCTGGCTCTATATTTTTCCTTTTCTCAAAAACTACACAACACTTTTTATCAATAGTCTCTAAGTCAGATGATTGATATGCATCAACTACAACGATTCAAGGCATCAATATCATTCTGACAAGGGCCAACTTGTACTGGATCTTAAACCAAGAAATGTGTATAAACCATATTGAACCTATTGTGTTTCCTGGGAACCAATATTTTAAAGTTTAAGGCAGGCTGTTTCACAAATCCTTTTCTAAGAGTTTGTTTAAGTAACAGAAAGATGTGTATATATGCGGGCAGCGTACTTGTCAATTCTGATATCATAAATCTGATTGATGCCAACTATATAACCATTCCCACATAGTAGAGCTAAAAGACCAGAGAATGCCTTAAACAGCAGAGACCACTTTATCAAATTGGAGTTCTCAATCAACGCTCTTGTCACCAAAGCACTGTGGGCAAAAAAAAAAAAATACACAAATGTGATCAATTACACCTGGACTGGGTTCAAAGAAAAACCTGTTAACAAATATCAACCAGTGTTCTCCAAGGTAATTACTTACGTTGATCCCAAAGCTGTTCCACGTATGGTATGGGGCCTCAGGAATCTCCAACAAGCATCTTTAAAATCTGAAACTTTGGTCTGTACTGGATCAGACCCAGCAGCTCCAACTTGACTGCAGGCCTGGCAGCATTCACTTTCACTTTAATGCCATAAAGAAAACGTTTGAGAGTCTCATAGACTAAAGTGAAATTTTTTTTTGTGCAACCATGTATATATGGAACTGAACCAAGTACCAAAACATGTCCAATGATAATCAATATCAGCAACCAGGGACTGGGAGTATTGGTACAAACAATCAACAAATTTCTTTCTTCAATTTTTTATTTAATAGAGTAAGCATATAGGTACATCAATTATTTCAAGCTTCTAACTAGTTTTTGCTGCTTTGATTCAATAATGGGTTGAGAGATAGTGATACTGTCAACACAAATTGCCTGCCATCGATCTCAGACACTACACTAGGCCTTCAAACCTTGATATAATTTCATTAACAGCTAGAATGACTAAAAATAAAAGATCTCTCTCTCCTGTCAATCAATTTGGGTATATGTGCATAAAACAGAGTTGAATTGGAACAAACTAAACATACCCAACTGGAAAAAAGAAAAAAAAAATTCTAAGTTCTTATGAAAATTTCTTATTGACATTTTCTAACAATCATTGGTAAGAGAAACAACCCAATTGGACCAACAACAAGCAAGCTAAGTGTAAAATGATATTTTGAAGAAATGAAGCATACCCAGATGAAATTTCGCTTCTTCTGGTTGTTGGGTAAGGATTTTGAGCCTCGGTCCAGCCCAATTGAGCGCAAGTTTTCTGTGCATTTTGAGAGAGAAGCAACGGGTTTGGTGTTGGGCTTGATAACAGTTGACGGAAAAAAAGAGGTCTTGCAATGAGGGGTTAGAGCTCGGATCCGAAGCGAGTAGGAGGAGGGAGCGAATGAGAGCTCCATTGCTAACTTCTAAGCTTAAGAGAAAGTGAGAGAGTGACCGAGTCTGTGCGCCGAGAAAGTTAGATAGGATTTCGAAACTCGGACAAAACGAAAAAATGAAGAAGAACGACATGTCGTTCCCACTTCCTTTACTATTTAAAAACAATGGAGATGCGGGGTATCGAACCCCGTACCTCTCGCATGCAAAGCGAGCGCTCTACCATGTGAGCTACATCCCCGACTTGCTAATTGATTTCTGATAAATTTACTTATTATATGGTTTTGCACTTATCTTCACATAGAAATCCGTTTGCATCTCATTACCTCTATAATTAGCACATGAAACTAATTATGAGCGACCGTTTTATAAAAAATCTTAAATTAATCAACATATTATTATTGAGTACGTTCAAAATTTTATAGCTAAACCTTAATATAATGTTTTCATCAAGCTAATTCTACCTTAAGAGGGAAAGGTAAAAAGATGAGAATTTACCCTCAAAACTCGGGAAATGAAATAGCATGGCTAAGTGATCGACGATGAAAATCGAGCATTCGGATCATATATGCATGTTCGTTGATACGCACCTAATTGAATATATATATATACCAACTCAAGTATTGGTACAATTGAAATGTACCTATATGTACTTTTTTTCTTACTTATTTGATTATTTTTTATTTTGTGGATTAATGTATTTTTTTATTTGTATAATTTAAACAGATATTATCTTTAATTATTTTAAATTATAAAACATAAAAACTATATAATCTTGAATGTTTTAATTAAAAAATGTTCTAAGTTCTAATGGATATTATCTTTCATAATTTTTAAAATTAATTCATATTAATTATCTTAATTTTAAGAGATAATATGAGTCAAAATTTAAAAAAAATCCATTTTTTAGACATTAGCCTTAAAAAATAGATTTTAATACAAATCTAAATTCCTATATGATTTTAGTCTAAATAAACCTCCAAAAAGAGACCTACTTCTAATTATCATGTTAAATTTAAAACCCATAGCATTTTGGAATTTCCATTACCATTACCATTACCATTCCCTAATTTTAAATTTTTAAATAATGGCAACTTATACTCTTCAAAAGAAACTTTACCTTTCTATATATGTTTCCCAAAAATTAAATTCCATTGGTCCAAATAACACCATTTTTATATCCCAATATTTCTGAAGATTAGAATCTCATTCGGCAAAACAAACAATACACTAAGTTTTTTTATCATGTGATCATGTTCAAGCACTTCTAAGTAATGATTTCCTTGGGGTGTTGCCACTACGGATACAAATGATCATCCATACACGAATGCAAGACAAGAACACAAATTAATCTTCAAGGTAACCTTAGAGGAAACAATCAAGCTAAAAGAAAGGTTAAAAAAAAAGGGAAAATCATGAGGGTAAGAGGTAATGGTAGACTGCAACCTACAAAGGGACTCAACATCATCACCTCAAATGTAACATAGTTGAAACATAATTCATTTCAACATAAAATTTTCAACCATACAAGGTTATAGGATACAAACTAAAAGGATGACTGATCTTCGGAACATAAAAAAGACAAAAGCATCTTCCATATTCAAGGGTACGACATAATGACAAGTAAATAAATAAACGCAGACAAAACTCCCCTTGTTGCTTCAAAGTATTCTGCAGCCCCTCAACGGTTGGCCTTGGCAACTCTTTCGATCTCATCCTTCTTCTTGATGGCATAACTGCACACAAGTAGAGCACCAATAGTCAGAAAAGAAAAGATGAATCAAGGAAAATAAATCAGACTACATAACAAAAATGAAAATGAACTCAGATAAGAGAGCTTTGGGAGAAAAAACAAATACTAGGAAAATAAGCATACAGAAACCAGGCCATCAGTACCTGTTAGAAGAACCTTTTGCAGCATTAATAAGTTCATCGGCCAAACATTCAGCGATAGTTTTGATGTTTCTGAAAGCAGACTCACGAGCACCAGTTGTAAGGAGATAGATAGCCTGATTCACACGTCTCAGAGGTGAGATATCCACAGCCTGACGCCTAACAACTCCAGCAGATCCAATACGAGTTGCATCTTCACGTGGACCACTGATTGTCACACAAAAAACATATACAATAAATAAAATGTTTGATGAAACTTAAACTGGAAAAGGAAGAAAAAAGGTCATCCAAATCAACATGTAATCAGGATAAATTTGTATTAAAGGCCACTTGAGGTTCAGCAATAATTTGAACCAAAGCTCATCCAACATTCGCATCAATACCTTCTGCAGACCTAAGCAGAAGACAAAGTATGCAATTACTATTTGAAAGATATTAACACATCCACGTGCACTTACCTATTAACAACAGCATCAACAATAACTTGGACGGGGTTCAGATCAGTCAGCAAATGGATAATTTCCATTGCATGCCTAACAATCCTCACAGCCATGAGTTTCTTTCCATTGTTTCTGCCGTGCATCATGAGTGAGTTTGTAAGCCTCTCCACTATTGGGCACTGGGCTTTCCTGAATCGTTTGACTGAGTACCTCCCAGCAGTGTGAGGTACATAATTTGCATGCTTGGCTGGTTGCACTCCAACGTAGTCCACCAGTGAAATGTCACTGACCTATATGTTGCAAATTACATAATTATCATTTCAAATACATATGGGAAGTAGATTAGATGAAGAATTTATATGACAAATTAATCTACACAAAAAACTCATGTAGATATTATCAAGATGTTGACAATAAAATTTAACCTAAAAAGTTACACCTACTGACCTACAGTAAATCTAAACAACACTAGAAGGCCACACAAGGTCAAGACACGTCCAAAAAAAAAAAAGTTCCCAATTACACATATTGAGGTTGAGCAACATGTGCGCTATGTTATACACCCAACAGGGAAATGCATGCATATATATCTTCCACTACTTACCAACCAACAGTTTACTATAACACAAAATATAATAGCTCAAAGCACAGCTACACTAAAACAAATGCATCTCTAAGCACACACATTGAAAAATTACAGTCCAGCTAAATTATTTTACCAAACTCAACCATAGTTTATCTGATTCATCACCGATATCAGAAAACTAAAATTAAATCAACCAAACCATAAAATACAGAAACCTGGACATCCTCAAAGGTCCAGCGGTTGAACAGCTTCACGTCATGGTGAGACAGCACTGGTTCCACTGCAGCAGCAGGGGGAGCAGCAACAGCAGCAGCCATGGTTCTGTATAAACACAATTTACAGAACAGGAAAAAGAAAAATGTATTAATATTTGGTAATAGCTGCCACTAAGAATCAAGCTGCACAGTAAGTTTTCGACAATGGAACTTCCTTAGCAAATGAATATCTAATTAGAAATGTAATTACAGAAACCATTAAATCATCATTTGAAAACCCAGATGTTTCTTCCTGTCAACAAGTAATAAGCCATTTATAAAAAATGGTTCAATTGAAATACCCAAGTGCAAATTCAAGCCCAATTCTTGTTACGTTAATACTTATGATTTTATGACAGTACAGTAGTTCAAGATCAAAGAAACATAAAGAATAACATAGAAAACTTCAAAAAAAATAAATTAAAATATATAATATAAAAAATGGTATAAGACTAAGTAGCAGATGTCGATGAGATAGAGAAAGCCATCAACCCCAGAAAGTAGCATAGGCAAGCATCAAGAATAAAACACCAGAGTACAGTATTCCTCCCCCCATTCAAAACCAAAATACACAACCCAAACTGTAGCACGACATCAACCACAGGAAATAGCAGAGATGGGTGAGAGAGAGAGGTTACCTGGAGGATGGAGTTTCAGACGAGAGTGAGAGAGCTCGAAGAAGACAAGAGAATGGCGCTGGAGGGGTGCTGAATCGCTCAAGACAAGAAAACGGCACACACGGCAGTGGTGGAAGGAAGACTCTTTAATCAACTAGGGTTTGGAGTTTTTTTTTTTTTTTTTTTAAGGGCCAACTAGGCAACTAGGGTTTGGGTTTTAGCCTTTACATTGTATTAGAATATTACAATTCTACCCTTTTTATTTTTTTAAATTTCACATTACCGAACCCATCTCCAAAAAAATATTCTGAACCTTTTAATTCAACCCTCTCAATGAGTCTTATTTTAATAAGTCCTGAGGTCTATGATCCTAGGTAGGAATGGCAAAATTCCTCGCCTTCGAAAATCTTCGACGGTCAAGGAGGTAGGTGACATCGGCAAAATGGGTGGGCGGGGGAAGAAGGGTGGCATGGGGTAGCAGCTAATGGGTTTTGGTTTTCCTTTTAATTTTGTCTTGTGTAATGAGGCCATTTTTAGAATACGAGGATGATTGCTTATGATATCAATTAGGTAGGTTCGATGTTGAATAGTTTTTTAATGTTAACAAGTGTTTATTGAGAAATTGTATAAATTAAAAAAAAAAAGAGGTGTGAAGTGAAAAAAATAGGGGATGTTTAGAAATCTAAAATAAGAAAGAAATTTAACCTAAACTCCAGCTGGTTCAAAAATTAAGTTGCAGTCCAAACTGTACATCGAACGCTTGACAATTCCCATTGAGTGCTTGGTAAATATATGTCGAGTGCTCGGCGTTTGTATATGCAACCCGCATCTGCAACCTAATTTGAATCTGCAAGTACATCTGCAACCTAAAACCTGTATTTATAACTTAAAACATATTTTCTACAACCTAGCATTTGCAACTTAAAAATATGCATCTGCAATTTAAAAGTGCATATGCAGATGCATATGTTTGCCAAGCTCTCGGCAAGCTACCGAGCGTTCGGTAGTATAATTTTTCAACCCTCACGACAGATAGATTGGGCTAAAACTTAATTTTTTATTTAGCTGGATTTTCAATTAAAAAATTTTCAAAAACTAGGTTTCTAAATAATTTATTAAAAAAAAAAAAAAAAACAAAAGCTACCGGCTCTCCTTCAGTCCTTCTAGCCATGTAATAAAGTGCTTGCAAAAAAAAAAAAAAAGGCTTAAACCCTTCTATTGCTCCAAACTTCACTATTTTCCACCAAAAAAAAACTTCACTATTGTAAAACCCCCTCTTCCTCTCTCTCCCTTTTATCTCCCTCTCTCAAAATGAAGCATTCTCGCTGGAGTTCCGTACTGAATTTCTACTCTCGTTTCCGTCTTCGAAACGTACCGGCGAGCGTTTCTCTGTACTCAACAGCCTCGACGCTCACATCTCAGACCCAGAGAAAGCCCCGGAAAGGCTCATTCGACGCTCTTTACCGTCGGATTTCGCGTAACGGAGATCCTACGGCCTCCATTTTCCCGGTTCTCGACCAATGGATCGAAGAAGGCCGACCCTCGGACAAGCACGCCCTCGTCACTATCATGAAGGAGCTCAGGCACTACAGATGCTACAAGCAAGCTCTCGAGGTACTAATTTCTCTTTGGTTGCTTAGAAAGTGTGGAAATGAAAAATATTTTAGAGTTCTTACTTTTATTTTTAAAAATTTATTAAAATTTTATTTTGAGCGCAATGAAATTGAAGAGTCAATGGATTGAATTATGCTAATTGAGTAACTTATTTGTGTTACTATCAGCATTTGAATGCGTATACATCTTAATTGTTATATGTATATGCTTTTCTTTGAGGTACTCATTTCTGTTTGGCGGCTTGGAAAGTGCGGAAATGAAAATATTTTTAGGGTTCTTACTTTTATTTTCTTTAATTCATTAAAATGTGATTTTGAGCTCGATGAAGTTGAATTGTCAATGGATTGAATTATGCTAATTGAGTAACTTATTTGTGTTGCTATCAGCATTTGAATGCATTATGCATTACAGCTTAATTGTACTAATTTCTGTTTGGTTTCTTGGAAAGTGTGGAAATGAAAATATTTTTGTGTTCTTACTTTTATTTCTTTAATTATTGAAATGTTATTTTGAGCTCAATGAAATTGAGAAAATCAATGGATTGAATTATGCTAAGTAACTTATCTGTGTTCCTATCAGCATTTAAATTTACATGTTGCTTAATTGTTATATGTATATGTATATATGCTTGCTTTGCTACTCCTTTTCAAGATAAACACATTGTGTCATACTGTTGTGGAGAGAATATTCAAGTCATAACAAGCATACTCTCTCATAGTAGTAGTTTAGATGGCTAAGGGAGAGAGCAATGCTATAGGCTTCAAAATATCTCAGCCCATGGGCCATAGCTTCACTTTCACCATGTATGTGAGGATGTTATTGGTAGTAGCAAAGCTTGCATCTTCTTAACGTTTGGTAGTAGCAATGTCTGATATGTTAGCAATCCAGCTTCTGATAATTATGTTTGTTTATTTATTCCCAGATCTCTATTTGGATGACTGACAAAAGGTACTTTGTACTTTTGCACTCTGATGTTGCCATCCGGCTCGACTTGATTGCAAAAGTTCATGGAATAGAAGAAGCTGAGAATTATTTTAATAACATTCCCAAACAATTAAAAGGCCTCCAAGTTTACTGTGCTCTCCTCAACTGCTATGCCCACGCAAAACTTGTGCAAAAAGCAGAGGCCATCATGCAGAAGATGCGGGAAATGGGGTTCTCAAGGACATCATTGGCATACAACGTTTTGCTCAATTTGTATCATCAGACCAGAAAGTATGATAAATTGGACACTCTGGTTAAGGAAATGGAAGATAACGGCATTGGTTGGGACAAATTCACATATGGGATCCGGCTCAGTGCATATGCAGCTGCTTCTGATGTTGAGGGGATTGACGAGATAATGAGAAAATGGGAATCCTATCCTGAGTGTCATAGGGAATGGACTAATTATGTTGTTGCAGCAAATGGTTATACTAAAGCAGGACATGTGGACAAGGCTTTGGCAATGCTAGAGAAGTCAGAGGAACTGATATCAAGCTCTAAAAGAAAGAGGATAGCATTTGAGTACCTTATGACACAATATGCAGTACTGGGGAAGAAAGATAGTGTTGTGAGACTATGGGAACTTTACAAGAAGCACTGGAAAGTATACAATAAAGGCTATATGAGCATAATAACGTCACTCTTGAAGATTGGCGACATTGAAGGTGCTGAGAAGATCTTTGAAGAATGGGAATCCAAGAATTTAACTTATGATATTCGTATCCCGAATTACTTGATTGGTGCTTATGCCAGAAAAGGTCTTCTTGACAAGGCTGAAACCCTTATTAACAGGGTAATAGTAAAGGGTGGGAAACCTAGTGCAATGTCATGGTATTATTTGGCAAAAGGGTATGTTGATCATGATCAAACTGAGAAGGCAGTTGAGTTGATGAGGAAAGCAATTTTGGCTTCCTGGCCTGGTTGGAAACCAGACAAGAATGTTTTGGCTGCCTGCCTGGAATACTTGAAAGAGAAAGCAGATCTGGAGGGAGCCGAGGAATTTATAAGACTACTCGGGGATAAGTCTTTTATAACTGTAAATATACAGGAGAGATTGTTGAATTATATGCATAATAAGGATTCAAACTCTGGAGCACTAGGTGAAATGGAATTGGATGGTCCAAATGAAGATAAAGAAATAGGTGGACTTTAAGAAGAGGAGGAGAATTATAGCAGTTAGGACTTCGGATCCAACTAACAAAATCATTTCAGATACTGATTCCAAATACCATTGCTGAGAGCCTGAGATGTAGCAAATGCAAGTCAAGTGTGGGCACTTGTGAAAATGTTCATGTGGATGAAGCTGAGATGTATTCAATTTTTTTTATTTTTTTTCTGCCGATGAATACATTTCTTTTGTTTCTCTAGTCTGTGTCTGACCATGAAGTGTGATGCTTATGTACAATTATTAACATCTAAACAATTTTACTTGTGAAAACCTTAAATTATAAACAATTTTCTTAAATTATAAAGGTGTTATAATTTGAGTAGATTTGTAATACTGTATTAACATGTCACGACATCATTGCCTTTTGTATTCTAGAGATTTGTTTCATTGTTAGCATCAATGTCGAGGTTAGTGGCGTTACTCTTTTGTACAAATTTGAATCTTAAATAATACGATAATATTTCTCATTTAGTTTTAGTGGCTCCAAATTAAATATTTTATATTCTTTTACACTTACAAGATAAAGTGCAAAAAAAACCGATGTCTCTTAAGTCATAACTCATAAAGTCATAAGTCATAAACAACCTAGGAAGAAATAAATAAGCCATCAACTATTTTAAGAAGCTTTCCCTTAACCATTTTAAGTAAAATCCCGATCCCATGCTCACATTAACTAAACCCCCTCTCCAAACACACCCCATTCCTCCCACCTAAACTCGTTACTCGTTAGTTGTTAAGCTTCCTTCCTCAGCTTCACTCTTCACCGCCACTCTGCAAGAAATGGAACCACACCACAACAACAAAAACGACGACGTCGAAGTCGACGACGACGACACACCGACCCTAAGCCTTCAAGCCCTAGCGGCTCTCAAGGAGTTCCTGGCCGAGCAAACCCATTCCTCAACCGACGACACCACCGCCGCCGATGAGAGCCGAGGAACAGACTCGGCTCCGGCGCCGGCTCTGCTCTCCGAGGACTGGAGGCTGAGCCAGTTCTGGTACGACCCCCACACCGCCCAAACCCTAGCCCAGGAGGTCCTCACTCTCTGCGAATCGGACTCCGACCCGGCCTCCACTCGTCGGGTCGCTTGCGTCGCTTGCCCCTCGCTCTACGCCTATCTCAAGGTCATTTTCGTCTTTTAGCTTTCTGGGTTCAATGCTTTCAAATTTCTGTTTTTGATTTTTTCTGGTTTTTTCGATTTTCAGAGTATTGATTCTGATGTGTCCGTACAACTGCTTGAATATGACAACCGGTTTGGGCAATATGGTAGTGATTTCACGTTCTATGATTACAACCGACCGGAAGAGTTGCCCTTGGAGCTCAAGCATGCTTTTGACATTGTAGTTGCTGATCCTCCTTACTTGGTGAGCAAAATTATGCTTCTTTATGTCATTTGGTTTAAGAGCATTCGTCTTTGTTCACTTTGTTTTAGTGAATTCAGTTTGTTCAGTGATTAATGTTACAAGCATTTGCTTTTTCATTCATGGGAATCTGCTGTTTTAGTAAACAAAAAAATCTGAATCTTCATGCACTCTGTACGAGGCTGCCTTATTTGGATTGAGAAATTTTGGAAACTAACACCTTTTTTTTGTATGTCCAAAAAAGGGTTATTTGGATTGAGGAATTTTGAAGTGCATTCTACTATTCTAGTGCAATTGAATTACTGTATTTTAACAGTTTTGTGTGATCAATATGTACCACATTGTCATTGACTGTGTACATTGCTTTGCCACATCTCTCATGGAGGTGAGCTGGAACCCATTTCAGCAGAAATGGGTCCCACGTGTGTCCCACATCAGGGATGTGGTCGTTATACCGTTAGTAAATGTGGCACAGATAGTTTTACGTGTCTTTTGGTGGCTTTAGCTCCTGTTCCGTGTTTTGGCTACTTATTTCTGGTCACGGTGATTTGGGAACATGTTTTTTTTTTTTTTTTTTTCTGTTAATCTGGCTGTGAAGTTATGGTTTTCTAGTGTTACGATGCTTACGAACAATTTTCTGACATTGTATAACTGATGTTTACAGAGTCAGGAGTGTTTGGAGAAAGTCACTCAAACTATTTCATTTCTTGTGCGATCAGAAAAATCGTGCGTGCTTCTGCTCACAGGTAGACACTGCCCAATTTCCTTCCTACAGTATGTATATAGTTGGAAAAACATAGGAAGCTATTGCCATTCCTACACTGTAAGATTGACCAATGAGATTATTGTTATAGAAATATAAATTGACCAAATATTGTTCATAGCATCTTCCAGGTTTGGTGCATCTAACTAAATCGTTTTATGATGGCTTGCAGGAGAGGTGCAGAAAGAGAGAGCAGCTGAGCTCATGGGATTGCTTCCATGTGGTTTTAGGCCTCGGCACTCTAGCAAACTAGCAAACGAGTTTCGTCTGTTCACAAATTATGATCCTGAAACGAGATTAGGAGGGTGGGATCTAGAGAAGTAGAAACTCTTTCTTCTCATTGGATCCTAAACTTGTAAGTGAAGACTGATTGGGGAAATTTTCTTTCTTCCTACATGACAATATGTTATGGAAACCCTACATTTATTGCACCATATATTTTTTTATTCTCAATGTCATCTCCACGTGTCTATAGGTTAATGCTATAAACACAGTTAGTATGCATGCTTAGGACCAAGTATTTTGCAGACAATTAACAGTAATCTGCTTTTTTGTTTGCTTATTCTTATTTAAACATTGGGAGAGGCAGTATTGTTCTGAGCAGGATGTACTCATTGTACGAACGTTTTCATTCTTTCTTGTCTCTCAAATTCTGATGGTGACAAACTTGGCTATTTGGGTGAACTTTGTTTGCAGATTCAACAGCTGGGCAATCGCATATTCTGGATGCTAGAAAGATGATGACAGAAGCCTTCATACTGCGTCAAGTCAGGCTAAAGCAGTGCAGTATGTACTGCTATTCCGGTCTGTATTATTATCTCTCGCTGTGCTTCCATTTCTCCAATGTTCTCACCCAAATTTGCTAAGCTAAACTTTGATTTGCTATGTTGACTTGTTTCATGCAAAGGTTCAAAGGATAGAAATGTTCCTTGTTAAGTTCTTGAAGACAAATGTCTCCATATCCTCTGATCTGTTGTGGAATAGCAGTTTTTTTTTTTCTCTCTCTCTCTCTCTCTCTCTCTCTCTCTCCCTCCCCTCTATGGGTGCTTTTGTGTGTTTATATTTATGTTTTGAGTGAGGGGAAGACGAAGAAGCACGAATATGAAACTCGAAATTCAAAAGAGATAATTGCTATTGCCTATCATCGTTTCAGCTATTGATGTTAGTTCAGTTAAGACTCATGGTCATTTAAAACGCTGTTCATATGCAACTGCACATTGCCCCCGATTTATATGACGATTGCAGAAAGGCCCAATCCACATCCAGAGTTCCAGACATCAAAGACTCATAGCCCTTTTCAACAATTATAGTGAAAGGGGGCATATGTTATTTGCTTCATAATTTTTAGGATTAGGTATTCAATCCAAATTTTCTTTTATTCCTTTTATTCGAAATATCTTATTTAAGAAAAAAAGAAACTCATTTTCCATAAAAAGAAAGTTAAAAATGCTTAATGATCAAACACTCATTACATACTTTCCAATTATAAATAAGCCCACTTGTTATAATTAAACAATTCAAGTTAACATTATAAATGAGAATCCAAACGCTCATTGTAATTGTTGGTCAGGTATAAATATGTTCTATTAAAAAAATTGAGGGCTGCTATTTGCAGATTCCTAAATTTCTTTTTGCACACATTTTTTGAAAAAAAAAAAAAAAACTAAAAGAAAAAGACCATTTGGCCCTTCCCTCACCCCCCCCCCCCTATCCCCATCTCCCCCTGTACCCCCCCCCCCCCTCACCTGCAAATTTCCCTCCCTTCCAAATTTTTTTTTTCTTCTTCACCGTCGCCCCCCCCACCCTTTCTCTTCTTCTTCTTCCCCCCACCCCACCCCCCTCCCCCCGAGCCCTTCCTTCCTCTCCTCTCCGATTCCTCCCCCTTGCTCTGTTTTTTTTCCCTCCGCTCGATCACCACCTTCCTCGCACCAGCAACACCACCTTCCTCGCACCAGCAACACCACATTCCTCACAGAACCACCACCTTCCTCGCAGCTAGCTCACCGTCGCACGCTGGAGAAAAGATAACTTAAAACAAAAAATTGGAGCGGGTTCGGCGGACCAGTGCCGAACCCGATGGTTTCATTCGGTAAGTACCCACCGAACAATCCTATTCTATTCGGCGGGTACCTGTCAAACCCGCTGCAATTTTTATTTTTTTTAATTTGTTTGGTTGTCTGCTTGGGTGAGAGGAGAGATAGAGAGAGAGAGAGAGAAGAGAGAGAGAGAGAGAGAGAGAGAGAGAGAGAGAGCAAATGGACAAAATACAGCATGTAGCATGCCTTACTAGCCGGCTATAATTAACCACCTAATGGGGCTGACGCGTTTGCCATCCTATCATGTCTCAATTCAGATTTTTAATTCTTTGGATTATTCGATATATGCAGAAAACCAAAAGTATTGATATTTTGTTTTAGTTTATTTGAAGGGAATTGAATCTTGAATCTTGAATAATTCTATTAATTATTACACACNTTTTTTTTTTTTTTTAAAGGGTGTACAAAGAGAAAAAAAGGGTGTACAAATAACAGCATTCAAAAAATTTTGTATGTATTACTTCTTATAGTTGCCTATTAACATTTCACAACTAAGAGTGATGGTAAAACTACAAAGTCGACAGGCTTGTATTGTTTGTGAGCATCTTTCCTTATTCATTTAACCATTTTTTCATTTTCCCTTGAAAAAAAAAATGAAAAAAAAACAAAAGAGAGAATTTCCATTTGCATAAAAACCTTCTAGATTAACCCGGAATCCAAAACTAATGTGGTCCAAACCGACATCGCATCGCAACTCACGTTATTCATTATTGCTTTTTCGGGCCAACCGGCCCGTACTACGACCCGACTTGAAAACATTCGCGGACTTTGGAGAGTTTGAGATTCCCCGCACAACGCACATAACATAGCGATCGGTGCTGCGAAGAAGACTCCAACTAACATTTTTTTCAAAACGAAGTCACAGAGAGAGCGAGAGAGAGAGAACAAACCAAGGCAGAGCAAGAAGATGAGACCAAACATCGTTTCCGAGGTAAGCTTTTATCTCCGATCTAACACATTCTCTCTCCTATATTCTCTTGCTTCAATTCAACCTCGCCCATTTCTCAGAGACTTCTAGTTTTCTCCTTATCTTTTGTTTGGTTGCTGAGAAAATGCGGAACTGGAAATTAAACGAAACTGAAATTCTGAGTCCCGTTAAGTTAAGAATGAGGTAAAACTTTTGCTGAAATCAGTATGTATTGACCAGTGGACTTTAGTTCTTTGAGTTTATCGAATTGGAGCAAAATTAGCAGTTGCTTCATATACACTATTCTTTTCTATTTTTTTTTCTTTTAGTTTTTATTGCTTGATATACATTTATACTTTACTTTGAGTGAAATACTGGGGGTATTAGAAATTTCTTGCTTCTTTTATTTTCTTCTTTGTGTTCCAATCTGTCTTGGGTGTGTCGTTGTGTTTGGCTTCAATATTATGAAACTTAAATAAACCGTGGATTAAATTTTGGAACCCTATATTTGCTTTAATTATATTTTGTTTTACAAAAATTCTATAATTTTTAATTGGTATTTACTTAGGACAGTCTTCATAAGGTGTGATGGTGTGTGTGTTCTGAGATCATGTTTTACACTTTTACTCACTAAAATGAAATACTGTCCTTGTTCCATTAATTTTGCAACGGACACAATTTTTTCATGCAGAAGATTATTTTTCTAAAATTTATGGGTTCTAGTAAATTTCACATTGTGTATATGTTTGGGTGTATAGCCAGGATTGCAAACTAGGTTGGGGCAATGGTGGGAAGGCATTCCTTTCCTTACTTCTGCGGTGGTTTTTGTGTGTGGAACTATTTACTTGATCTGTCTCTTGGCTGGCTACGACTCCTTTTACGAAGTTTGTTTTTTGCCCTCTGCAGTTATCTCGCACTTCCAAGGTAAATTTCTGAAAGTGAAATCTGAGACAATTGGTACATTCATTAATTAATATCAGAATTCTTGGTTGTGTCCATTAAACAAATGAATGACATAATCTAAGACTACTGTATCATGTATATATGTATAGTATTGAACTATTTGGTGTTCTTATATCTTTACTATTTCTGTAACATTGGAAATAAGTTGTTGCATGGATGTGGATGCTTTAAGTTATAAGAATAATTTAGTGACTTTAACACCTATGCTGCTAAATTGATTTGGTTACTCCCTTGAATTCTGCTGTGTATACGTCCAGCACACGGACCTAGAAACATGCCTGTAGTATCTTCAACCAGATATTGTTCTAGATCATGATCTTTGTAAACCTAAACTTTGAGCCTACCATAACAATTTGTAATTCAGTCCCTCTAACATTCAGGCTACGACACAATCTTGCCTAATTTGAAGCCTTAAATAAAAAATTGCACAGCTGCTCATTTTGATATACCGATTATTTTTTCTTTATAATCAAATAGTTTAAGCTAAGTAATAAAAACTATTTTTGTGGGGATTTATTTTCTTAATAGAAAAAAAAAAAAAATTAGTATCCCTTTATTGTTTTGCAATCTGGCATCATCTCATGGATCAACTTTTTATTGTCTTTTTCAGTCTATAGGATTTATACCTCCATTCTGTTTCATGGTTCACTGCTTCATGTGCTGTTCAACATGATGGCATTGGTTCCTTTGGGTTCTGAATTGGAGAGGATCATGGGATCTGTCCGCTTGTTGTTCATAATCATTCTCTTGGCCACAAGCAATGCGTTGTTTCATCTTCTGATTGCAATTGTGTTGACCTATAATCCTTTTCACTCTTTTGCATTTCTCATGAATGAGTGTGCAATAGGCTTCTCAGGAATCTTGTTCTCTATGATTGTTATAGAGACAAGTCTGAGTGGACACCAAACTAGAAGGTTGGCTTTTTCTAATGCTTAAATTCAAGTGTATTATATGACATGATTTTGTCACTTTTCACCGAGAAATATCTTCCATTTCTGGCCAATGTATTGGGTTCTACTAACTCACAAACTTTCCTTCTGCTCTGCAGTGTGTTTGGACTCTTTAATGTGCCTGCTAAGTGGTAATTGCAATAACATGCTTTTGGGATGTTTAATTCTTTTCATTTTTACATTTCCATATGCTTTAGAAGTTTGACATATTTACTTGAATATCTATTTCAGGTACGCATGGATCTTGCTGGTAGTGTTCCAGCTTATTATGTCAAATGTTTCATTACTAGGACACCTATGTGGCATTTTGTCTGGTTTTGCATGTAAGTTTCGCCCTTTCTAATCTCCTCTCTCCTATCTTGTTCTGCCATACATGTGATGTGACGAAGTTGGTGGGAATGCTATAATGTCGTCTTTGCAATACAGATACTTACGGCTTATTCAATTTCCTCATTCCTGGAACGTCCTTCTATTCTACAGTTGAGGCATCCTCGTTGCTTGTAAGTCTTTTACAGCTTCTGATAATTGATCAATTTGGAAATTCACTATTATTATTTTTATCTAATTCCACCTATGCATTCTTTTAAAAAACCTTTATGCTTTCAGTCAACTTGTGTGAGGCGTCCTAAATTTATTATGTGCACTGGTGGGAATCCTTCAGCTTACATCCCTACATATTCAAGCCAAGGTACAACATCTAGGTAAGTTCTCACATTTTTTTTTTCTCTCTCTCTTTACTGATTTTAGGTAAGTTCTTTTTCTTAAAAGACTATAGTTGTCTATATTATAAGATTCAAAATATATTTTCTTAACCAGTGGATTATTTTCGGGAAACATCTGGAGAAACTTGTCGTCATGGATTCCACAGAGGGAAACATCTGCACAGGTATTGTGTTTATCACCTTTTGAGGATCTTTAAAGGTGTTTGAGAAATAAATGTTTTACCTTTGAGTCAACTTTTAAAGTACACACTATTTTTGCAATTATCAACCTGTATGCCAAGGTATGGATTGTTTTTGGCTATCATTGTTAAAGTGATAACACTTTTAACAAAAGAAGTGTTTACATATCAAGGTTATGCTGGTTACTATTTGTAGACAGGCCTTATGTCTGGTGAGGACTTTGACTCGTTTGTGCCATATTCTTGATTCATGTCATTGTGGCTGAAGGTCAATTGGTATTCGACATCATATGTTTGAGTAGTATATTTGGTCTACCTTTGTGAATCTCAGTGTATAAATTTTACAAAACTGCCTTCTTACTACGCAAAACACTTAGTCTTAATGAGTTTTGTTGCCGTGCATCAAGGCTCACTATGACATCAATACATGACACATTAGTTTCTCACGTCTCTGTGGCAGAAGTAGCTGTTGGACTTGCAGGTTCTGAATTTGCAAGAATCATGGTTGGAGTGATCATTAAGATCAACTAAAATTGTTTGCATGTCTAATGAAAACTATTCTCACTTTAAAGAATAAAGGTCAAAAGTTCTTTTTTTACCTTTTTGTTTCAAATCAACTGATCTATGGTCCTATGTGTTTTGCCCACTTTACCCACATCAGCTTTAAACCTTTTAGCCTTCAGTTTTTTGTGAATGTAGATTAACTTATTGAATTTGGGAAACTCCTATTGAAATAATGCAGTCAACAGAAGACAGTCACATGTTTCCTGGGAGGGGAAGGACACTCGGAGCTGGTCGAAGCCAAATGGTTTCTGATGTTAATTCAGAATCAAACCTACAGGTTAGACTCTTGGATAATAGCAACTCAGAACACCCATCAGACATGGCAGTTATTGGTACAGGACAGCAGCTATCTGATGGAAGGTATTAGGAAAACTTTCTTAGTGCATGCTTTATAACATAACTTAGTTGTTTTTTTAGGTTTACAAGTAATTTGGTTGTATATCACATGTGAAGGCTCTGATGATCCTTTCTTGTTCTTTTACTAATGCATTGTTGCATTGGATTGATTAAGAATCAGTTGTAGGGTTATGTTTTCTTCATGACATTGAAAACATATGTAACAACTGAAGTTGATTACTTTGGTTAAGGTGTACCAGTCATTTATTCTAGATGTACAAAGGTTTAATGTTAATATTTGGGGTGGTAGTGGTGATTCTGGAAGTAACATTGTTAGTGATGAATCACTATTGACGGCATGTATGGCATGTTTTATAAATAGAAAGTGAACTTTTCTGTGGTAATCAATTAAAAAATAATGCTTTGGTTTTTGTGACTTGGAGAGTAAACCCATCACCTTACAACCTCAGGTCTGGTTCATGTCTAAATGTTGCAAAAACAGAACCTTTACATTGTTGAGCTTTGTTCTCTTAGCCTAAGAGTTCCCTTAGGTCTTTTTATTGGCTCTGAATTGCTGCCAGGCAAGCGTGATTCTTTGCCAAATCTGGTTGAGCTTTTTTCTCTGGCTTGTCTTTTGCATACATCATTCTTTGGATGTTTACATCTTTTGCCTGGTCCTCACTAATACGAAAATTGTCAAAATGCTTCTTACTAAATTAGGTAATAAAGCAATACTAGGCAGTATGCTTTCTGTGTTTCTATGGCTGGAAAATGGTACTATCTCTTCTCTTTCTTGGTATTTTTAGGCGGCCAACAATAAATAATCCAGTAGCAGCTGCGACAGAAATTCCTGTACACCACCAGGTTTGTCCTTTTAATTAATTAGTTTAGTTTCCCTCTCCCGTTCTTCCAGTTCATCTGGTTTCTAAACATCTCTTGGTTTACTTGTCTGTTGGATGCAGGATTATGTTGCTTCTGAAGAAGAAATCCAAAAGCTTGTATCAATGGGTTTTGAAAGGGTAAAGAATTAAATCCACCTGTATTTCTCCCTAATCAAATGAGCAAA
This sequence comes from Dryas drummondii, assembly GCA_003254865.1. Lineage (NCBI taxonomy): Eukaryota > Viridiplantae > Streptophyta > Magnoliopsida > Rosales > Rosaceae > Dryas > Dryas drummondii. The sequence goes on along the minus strand of QANW01007568.1, from coordinate 1,977,222 downwards.
TCATCATATAGTTTGCATTTTTTCAAATACAGTGGTTTATATTTGTAGAGCTAATAAGGATACAAGGTTAGTGATGAAATATGCTGCCACATTAGCATAGTTCATATTTAGAAATGTATAGCTCATGCTTGTTGTAATGAAGATCGTTGAATGTTAATGTCTTGGTGTATGGGCTACAGACACAGGTAGAAGTTTCTCTAGCAGCTGCAGATGGGGATCTTAACGTGGCAGTGGAAATTCTGAGCCAGCAGGTCTGTTTCTGAGTCTTGAATTTATTTCCACACCGGTGTTGACGTTGAAATATTTGTTTTTAACTATGGGGACCGGGAATTATCTGCAGGGCTAGAATGCAAGCAAGCAAGCTAATTATTTGACTTCCCAAAGATGTGGACCTCCATTGACCCAGTTTGATTGGCCTAGTTCCACTGTCACAGATCTATGCGAAGTTCCATATTTGTATACAGTTGTGTATATTGTTTGAGAGAGGCATGTGATTGTTTGGCTGAGGGAAATAGATTCTGAATGGGATAGACCATGCACTAACATATGTTAAATGAAAGCACACAAATGGTTCATAAAGGTATTCTAACATGTTTGAGCGTAGGGAACACTGGAATTAAATTTAATATGCAGCTTAAACTTTGCATTCTTTGCGTCCCACTATTCTACATAAAATGTAGAATACAACTGAATATTTTAGTTGTGTCACAACTGCACCAGTAATGGCTAGAAAAATAAGTTTCACCATTAGTTATATAAGCTCTCAAGAATCAAATGTTTGTTTTTCAGTAAAAAGTGGCATCACCTTGGTATGTCTTCGATAGGGAGAGGTTCTCTTAACATAGAATGTGATATGTTATATTTCTAGATTGTCAATAAGAATCATTAGAATTTAGATGTATTCTTCTTTGTATGTGTGTAATATGAGATTGATCGTTTTGTTATGTAGCAATTAAACCTTTACCCATCTGAACAATATTTTTACTTGTTTTGTTGATGGGATATTTGATCACAATATGTAGAAGTCGAATAGTCCAGCATTACTAGCTGAATGAATCTTAAAATGTAAAATTAATTGGAAGCCAACAAAATGCAAGTTTTATTAAATCAGATGATATGTACCTCACTACCTGTGAAGACTTTCTGAAATTAAATGAACAAAAAGCTTATCCTAAATTTATCGGAAGAAGAAACCAGTGATTACAAGAAGGAACTTTATACTTGATAGTTTACACCTTTTGCAGTAGCAGTGCTACAAGTTGCTCTTAATATCACAAACCCTAATTAAGGCCATGCATGGCCAACTCCAAGCTACTTCCCAGACTCCCTTGGTGGCTTCACGATTACAACTGGACATACTGCATGATGTGCACAGTAGTCACTCACACTTCCTAAGAATGCTCTGCACCCAACAACAAAAATTATACAAATGAAACATTATGATGCCATGGTGAGTTCATTACTCTTACAGAAGGACTTATGTAGAGAGTTGATTTAAATTTTTAAAACATTTCCTAAAAAAATACTGCCAGGTATACCAAATTATGTTTTACCAAATTTGCCATCCAAAATTTGGTATTTCTAGCTAGCATTGTTGGTATTAAAATATGAGTATGGGGCGAGGCATAAATTCGAATCCAATATTTATGTGTGACTTGAGGATGAAAAGATACTGAAGATTTTCCTTGTTACCAAACAAATGAGTTGAAACCAGTGGCTGTCTCATCGATCATTTATGGATTGTCCTAGTGGATCAGTGGAATAAATTAGCTTGATTAATTGGCACGTACTTAAAAGTCTTAATTGTTTTGTACTCACCTCTTGATCATGCCAAGGCCACGACTACCGACCACCAGAAGATCTACATGCATCTGCTCGGAGGCTTGGCAAATCATGTCCTTTGGATCTCCATTCAGAATTAGAGTCTCTGCTTTGACCTGCATCAACCAATAAGGTTCAATATATACATATTCCAAATGCCTAATCCCCATATGTAATTTATACACATAAATATTAAAATAGGTAATGTTTCATTATGGCATGTTATGTTCTCGTACGAACATATCATTACAATATAACATGAACCTGCATATGTTTAGTATTTTTTTTTTTGGCCAGGGCATATGTTTACTATTTAATTAACAATATATGGTCGAGATTCATAATCTTACAGCATAAGATTTCAAATGATCACCAACAATTCCTACCTTAAGTTACATTATCTAACCTTTTTTTTACTATGTATGTATTTAACATATTGTGAGAGTGTGAATGTAAAACGTACATACATTGGCTTTATTATGTTATGTCTCTCATTTTCCCCTTCAAAATTCATTTAGACTCATGTTGACCTCTGAATTACCTTTCATGTTTTAAATTGTCTCATTTTGTCAAATTTGTTATCCTTTCGGTTAGTCAAGCTAACCTACATAGTAAAATATTGATGAACGAAGCGTTAACTTGACTAACAAAACGACAAAGTGGGTTAAAATGAATTTTTGAATGACAAATTGAGAATAATTCAATATAAACTAGTTATTAGTCTAATGTTATTTATCTCTAATATTAAGAAATGTTTCGAATTCGAATAGTTGAGCCGTGTTAACAGAAATTAAGCCTAAAATATTTTGATAAATATATATATATACCAAGTTATCTTTGCATATCTGCAAAGCACGGGAGAGTATGGCTGCAGAATTCTCCTCTTGGGCCTTCCGCACCGATTCCATCATCGACGGCGTTGCATAGTAGGTGGCGCCGCCGGGCCCCGCCGGCGGCACGAGGTAGTGCTGGAATGGCTGCATAACATGGACCAGTGTCACCATGCTCACTTCATCATCATCAACAGCTTTAGGCCCATCAATAAAGAGATGGTCAAGGGCCCACTCGAGCGCAGAGAAGCTGCAGTCACTTTCATCAATGGCCACCATCACCCTCATCGTCTTCTTCACCATCACTGTCCCTACTGCACCTGCAACACCAGTCGTCGTCTCTCTCGCTCTCTCTCTCTCTCTCTCTCTCTCTCTCTCTCTCTCTCTCTCGTGGTTTTGGTGTTTGTCGCTGTCCGAGAGTCTCTCTCGATCTGGTGCATGTGTTTATAAATGAGTTTGCTTTGTGACACGTGGAGCCTGGGTTTTTGTGTTTTTGAGGGCTGCTTGGTTATGCACCTGGTTTGGGTTAGAATGGGGATCCAACACACACATACGTGGAATGTGAGAAGAAAACTTGGCAACCACAGGTTTGCCTACGTGGCAACCATGCAAATGGAAAATTCCAAATTCACATGCAATATGGTGTGATTAATTAGTAAAGGCCGATCGATAGATGCAGCAAAATTTATAGATAGACTTTAATATCGGATAAGGGGAGTACGTAATTATTATGTATTCTTAATATTATTATTATAGGTGGATATAATTTTTTAATACAATGAACAATCTAGGACAAGATGAATCAATAGATCAATCAGATAGTAGAATATGGACAAGATCAGGAGGAGTCTATTGCTTGTGAAGGCACCAATTAAGAAACCAAGCAATGATCAGCAGCAGTCTATATATTGCTCCCTGTACACATGCCTCACCAAGCATATATCTCTCAAAATCACTAATGAGTAATCTGCAACAATTTATCAACTGATCGAAACGAGAGGTTGAGTAACTTTAACATCCCTAGATGGTAGCAACGCTTGAACATCTCTAGGTCCAGGTCGATATTATTAATATTATCTCTTATAAGCATAAATTAGTTGTTCGTTTATATTATAACACGTGTATTAATTACACCATTTGACCATATAATAATTATATATTGTAATTTTTTCAAACATGAAAAAGAGTCAAATGAGACAATCGTCTCCGGTCCTTAAATATTCAAGGCTTTCTAATTTTACAGACCCTTTATATATATGTGTTAGGACCAAATCATATAAAAATGATTTAACATTTCAATTCAAAAATAAGAATAGCTTTAAGTTGATAAAAAATAATAATAATTTTAATGTATATGGAGAGTCGAATTCTCAATTTTATAGTTTGTCTCCAGCCTTCGAATTAATCTTGGGACCCACTATGAAATCGGGTCATCAACATATTGAAACGTTAACAATTCGTCGTTTTTAACAAATCAGAAAATTGGTAACAAATAAGGACATGTACACTAAAAAAGAAATGACATGCCGGTTCATTTTTAGTAGGCCGACCAATTTGCAAGGGGAATCGATCCACGACCTTTTTGTTGTTACTGTCACTGTTTGTCAATAACAACCCTAGTTATTGTTACACAATTACATCCAAAGATAACGTAACATAGTACTAATAATATTTTATTTTATCTTTTTGTTACATATACATGTAAAAAGAAAAGTCTTTGTGTGATTACAAATTTGCAATTAGGCTAGTAAAATGCTTGTTTAGTCACGTACGAAAATTAGTATGGACAAAATATTAACGTGTTATTGAATTGCATGGTTTGTAAATTACGTGTCTAAAATGAAAACAATTGTAATTCCAGAATTCATAGTAAAACTTGATCCAAACTATGTACAAGAACAAAAAATGAATTCAGCTATTTTTTATTATTATTATTATTATTATTATTATCTTTTTTTTTTTTTTTTGGGGAAAGGCCCATCCGATCCAATTTCAGTTAGTTTGGTTGGCGATTTCGAGTGCTTGTTCATTAAAGTAGATCAGTATGTGACTGTGTTTTTGCAAACGAGGAGGCCGATCATGGACTTAAAAAAAAAAAAAACTCTATTCTAAAATAATACAAAACAATCCTAAGACAACGGGTGTTTTGGTAATTTCCCTATTAATTAGGAGAAAAACCCTAACCCTTTTCATTCTTCTTCCGCGCCGGTACCTCCTCACTTTCTCTCTGAGTCTCTGTCGTTGATCCCTTCTCTCTCTTTATCTCTCTCTGCGTTGCCGGCGGCCAGCATCGCAGTCCCAACCTTCGGAGTATTAGAGGTACCTAGCTTAACCCCAATTCCCCTTTTTCATATTTTTTTGAAAGATAGACAAGATTTTAAGCTTATAATTGTCAAATTGAATTGACGTCAATGGTGCTTCTTCAGGATCATTTTAAGTTTGTGAATTTTTCAATTTCTTTGATGTGGGTATCCATTGTATTTCGAATTGTTCAATTTTCTTTTTGTGATTTTTAGGCTTCAGCTTTAATTTTTGTTAATTTTTTTTGGGAAACAGAGTCTAGTGTAATTGTAGGATTACATATAATTATCTTATAATTTGTTGGTTTTTCATCAGTTAAAATGGAGACTGATGGGAAAGGTTGTTACTTTTTTTCTGTTTATGTTGTTTTCAAAGGATTTTGAGACTTGTTAATAGTTTGCATATTATGGCTAGTAATAAAAAATAAAAAAAAGATGCTTGGGTAGCTTGTTGTTAGCATATGTTAGGTATTCTTGGCTTAGATTAACTAATTTACTATGTGGGTCAAATGGATGTTCTATCCCATTCTTAGGTGCTGCTACACAATTCTAATGGATTCTGATATTTTTTTCCTAGGATTTTATATTGCCAAATACCACGAATTTATGATACCCTGTTGAGTTTTTGCGTTTCTCTTTTTTCCTAACAGTAATATTTGATATATTGGTCTCTCCACTTGATTTCTTAAGTCCTTCGTGCGTGATTTGGCATTGCTACTTTGCATTGAAACATAGTGCTCCTACAATTCAAGCATGCACAGCTGTACTAGTAGATGTATTTTGTTTCTTCTTTTAGAAGCAAAGAAAATGGTTGTTGGCTTTGAACTAAATCAAAGATTCATTTTTCTAATTTTAATTTTTTTTTTTTTTTGGGTGAAGAATGGAATCCGCAGTAAAGCATGCTATTGTAGTGAAAGTTATGGGTCGTACTGGATCGAGAGGGCAGGTGACGCAAGTTAGAGTCAAGTTTTTGGATGACCAGAATCGTTTCATCATGAGGAATGTCAAGGGACCTGTGAGGGAGGGGGATGTCCTTACCTTGCTTGAGTCGGAAAGAGAAGCAAGAAGGCTGCGTTGATGGGTCTTCTTTGTTGGCATATGACTGTTATTTGTGAAACTAGCATCACAGACTTGAACATGATAGATGCTTCCATTTAGTTTGGATCCTATGACCTCATATGGTTGAATCCTTTGGTTGACTTGAATTTTATTTCATTTATGTTACCTTTGAGTGCGACAGTTTTGAGTCTCTTTATATATTGCAATCTGTCATTACCTCGTACATTCTTGCTCTTCTCTTTTTACAATTCTTCTACCACGTTTAGTTCCCTGTGTTCTACTCTTGCATTTGTGTTTTGAAAAAGTAAAGGGCCCGATTGGTATTCAACTCAATTTTTTTTTTCAAAAATTAAGATTTATTTTTTTTTAAATGTGAGTTTTTAATATCAATTTTTAAAATTTGAAAACGTGTTTGGTATGAAATTTGAATACAATTTTTAAATTTTAAAAATGATGACATTTAAAGAAAAAGGAAGTGTAAAAAAAAATGTTTTATTATTTTTAAAAAAAGACATGTTTTTGAATTTTTTTTCTAAAAACTGTTTTTAAAAATGGTTTACCAAACACGTTGACTAAAACTTGTTTTTTTGTTTTTAAAAACAAAAAATAGTTTTTAAATAGAATACCAAACATACCCTAAACTGCTGATGGCATGATATATTGCTGCTGCAAGTGTTATTTTAATGCTATGACCCCTCTGGTATTTAATCGCATTAAACTTAGCATACTGAATTATATTTGAGTCTGAAAATTTGAAACTTGAGCAACTAAATTAAAAACAACCAAACTTCAAGGACCAAATTGATCATTTTCCCGGATCTAAATGGATCAGGAATATGATGGCTTAAGGGTTTGATATCTTCCAAGGTAATAAAACAAAAAGTAAATGCTCAAATGAGAATGCCTCATTTCAATTCATTCTCATTTAGAAAAAATTATTGGGTGTAACGGGTCAGGTTGCCCCGAGCACGATACGACACGACACGATTAAATGGGCTGTATCAAAGTTTTTAGCCCATTGGGCACGGCACGAGCACGACACGAGCCAAGCACGGCATGAGCACAGACACGAAATGAGCCTGAATTAGGCACGACTATTTTAACATTGGTTTTTCTATTTTTAGAGAATTTTTTAATAAAAATATTCAATTTTCATGAAAAATAATGTTAATATTTAATTATAAATAAGAAAAAATATCATAAAATTAGTTTTATCACTCTAAAAAATAAAAATGAAAAAAGGTTCGTGGGCGGGTCCGTTTAAGGCACGACACGAGCATGAATGGCCCGTGGGCCGGGCCAGACTTACGTCTTAACTATATGGGTCGGCCCGAGCACGACACGAAAGCACGATGGGCTCAACTTAAACAGGCCAATTCGGCCCATTTGACATCTGTAGGTGTAACCGACATATTATTTTTATTTCAATCAATCCTTATTTGAAATTATTTCCAAATTGATTTCTTCTTAATTTTGATTTCAGGTGAGTAAATATGTTATTAGTTTTCAAATCTTTTTTGAAGTCATTTACATATTGATATCGTCTTAATTTTGATTCAGGTAAGTAAATATATTATTAGTTTACATATCTTAAGAGTTATTTGGTTGTGTTTATTGCTAGAATGAACATTGGAATCAAATGATATTCAATTAAGAATAAAATGTGAAGATGATTTTTTTTTTTTTCTTTTGATAAGAAGCTGAGAATTAGTTGGTAAGTGTAAGAAAAATTTATAATCAATAAGGAACGTAATTAGTATTATTTGGTCATTTTTATTGTCCACGTATAGCGAAGAGGGATTCGAAATGGGACTCCTTTATGACACTATGCAAGAAAATATTATTAGACTAATAACTAAGGATGATTTTTATGAATGAATACACTATTTTTTGTTAGGTTAGAAGAAATCAACGCTAGAGCTTTTCTAATTTAACCAATTATCTTTTTCACCCTCATCACTTGAACAGCGATTTCTATGAATACACATTTGCCAACCATTATATTAGGAATGTGTATATCTATCATTGATTTTATACACTAGCTTAGAAATGTCAACCATTTCTATACCTATATTTATATTATTAAAAAAACACAACTTGCCAACCATTATATAAGAAATGTCAACTACATTCATCATACAAATTTAATATATAGATTTGTAAGTTTTTTTTTTTTGAGTTAGGAGAGGGAAGATCGAACTTTGATGCAAAGTAAGCAATTTTACGATTTTTTCAACTAAACTACCAAACAATTGCGATTTATAAATTAAAATTGATATAATGATATTACACATTTTCTATCAGAAGACTTTCAACTTCATCATTTTTTTTTATTGCTTAAATAAAAAAACTATATAATTAGATACTTTCTACTTTCTCACCATTACAACATACTCATGGCTTGTAAGATCTATTTAGTTATCATAATAAACAAAACTCTCTTCGTCAACTATCGTAAAAGACTCTCAAAATTACTATTAATAGATTTTAATAGACTTTAAAATTAATAAACAAAAAAATTCATTCAAAGTCTTACAGGGTGATTCTACACTTTAAAAGTAAATAACCCTACATAGAATGATATCGAAAAGTAATAGTAGTTGTTGTTGATTGAAGTAATGTTATAACAATTGAGTTTTTATGGTGGTAATCGATCATCATTTAATTTGAAAACTTATTAATTTTTAGATGCTCAAACTTAAGAATAGTATTTTAATAGTATCTACCATTGAATGTTTGACCAAAAAAACAACTACCATTGATTGATTGCAGTTATATAACCATACAAGGAGGTATTGTATAAGGACTCATAATCCATATAGTTCTAATAAACCAAACACTAGCTTAGCTTAGATGTGTGCACATGTGGTGTAGTAGCTTACAAAAACAGCCCCCAATTAAATAAAGCAGTCCTATTGTACTAGGAAGGCTCGCAATCACATGACGTCATTAGCTGTCTACACGCACGTGACCTCCCGAGACTGCCACGTGATGTACTTTGTAACCCACCCAACCCATCCACTATAGATGTCATGTCACCTTCCTACTGGTTCCCTGGCCACGCTCAAGATCTCATGTACAACAACAACAAAAGTTACTATTTGCACACTATTTTCACGTTTATTTTCGTTTCACACCCTCACACTCGTTTTACAATTAAATTTTCTTAAATACACACTCCTCTCGATTACTATAATATCCTTATTTTATCTATTTTCACAAATTTTCTCACTACAACTCATCACCCAACACACCTCCATCAACTCAAAAAAAAAAAAAAAACACACCCCTTCACCAACCCACCCAGCTCCCTCCCATCCCTCTCTGGACAACCTCAAACCAAAAAAATAAAAACACCCAATACCTCCTTCACCGGACAACCTCCCTCCCTCTCCCTCTCTCTCCTCCCCACATTGTTCGTTTTAAAATTTAATACTCGCAGTGCACGAGTCTATATATAATATAGATGACAAGTAAGGTCGATCCCACAAGGACTATTGTTGATCTTTGAATGATAATTTGAATGCTAAAAAGAAACAAGAAAACAAGACACAAGTGGTTGCCCAAGGTGTCACGCCTAGGGGAGCTACTTACTTGAATTGAAACACACGCACACACACACACACGAATGTGAGGGAGTTTAGATGACTTGAAAACAACAAATTAAACCTACTTTAAAGACTAAGATGCGCAACTAGCAAAAAGTATGAAACATCAAGTTATCTGTGAAAATAGATTGATAGATGATACTAGGACTCTAGAACTTTACCACTAGACCTCATATTCAATGTCATGGTGCAGTTTTTGAAACCTTTAATTTCTATTGATGAATGCATTCGCATATTCACCTATGACATAGCGTGAAATGCATAATTCCCCAAATGTACAAACTAGTGCATGGCATCTATCTTAGTTCTTGTATTTTATATGTGACCTATGCATGGCATCTACATAGGAACGCACAAACAGAATTCATTAAGCTTATATGAGAAAATGAATGCAATTAAACCCCTAGTGCATGGCGTCTACCCTAGGTGATTTAAAATTGATTTCACACAATCAGATTTTAGCCAATTACTAAGCTCTAGATTGTTTATCACTCACATTAGGGATTGATTGGTTGTCCTCACCCTAAATTGATTAAATTCTAGATGCAATAATCCTAGGTGATCAATCAAGAATTAGAAACAACTAGAGAACAATGATAAGAATGAAATCAAAATCATCAATCCATATAATTAAATAAATAAGCAGCAATTACATAACTAAACCATTGAACATTCTGCCTAGGGCTGAATCCTGTGTCCTAGAAAACGTGATTAGTTCATGCTAGAAAACAAGAACAGCCACGAAATCATGTTTTTCATCTAACAATTACAAGAAAATAAAAAGAAGAAGAGAAAACACCCCAAGGAGAGCTCACGCCTCCAGCAGCCCCTCTCTCTCTCTTTTTATTTTTTTCCAAGTGTCTGAACCCCCAAAATGAGAGAAAGAGACGAATATATAAGGGTGTGCGGCAGCTAGGGTTTTCAAGTTAGGAAGATACGGCTGCTAGGGTTTGGAGAAAGAAGGATGTGCAGCAACTAGGATTTGAGCTTAAGTGGTATGCGCAAGGCCCAAAGGCTTCCTTCTCTTGCGCAAGGTGTAGCTGACCCTTATGGGTTTCCATGTAGCTGATCTCCTCCCCTCAATGAGCCTCCAATAAATCAGGAATTAAAATGAAATAACTAAGGTAATCTCAAATCTGTTTTTTTAGAGCCTAAATAGGAAAGGAGAGCCTTGCAAGGTACGACCAGCCCTTCTCTGTTAGCACACACGCCACTTCCTATGTGGTTTGGGCTGGGCTTCCATTTCTTCATGCTCTTAGACCCTCTCTTGATCTTGGGTTTCCCTTTAAACAACAAATATTCTTTTAAGCTTAAAATGGGCTGATTTGCATCCATTTAATTCCTATGGACTTTCCACCTACAAAAGAGAAAAACACAAATAAATAACATAAAATATAGGGACTAAGTACTAAATACATGAAGATAAAGGGCCTAAAATGCAAACATTTAAGGACCCAACACACATGCAGCACCACCTTTCTCCCTCTTTCTCCTCCCCGCATGCAACACCGGCCACCCTCCTCGATCCCTTTCTCTCCTCCTCGCATGCAGCACCACCTCCCTCTCTTCCTCCGTTTCACTCGACCCACCCAGCCCATCTTCCCCTCACCCAACCACCTCCTTCCCTCTCGCATCCTCCCCGCACCACATCCTCGTCACAGACCATTCGGCATTGGTCAACTGAAACAGTTAGTTTCAGTTTAGCAGTCATCCGTCAAATGTTTCATGATTGTTCTGTGGCTGTCTGCCGAACGAAATTAACTTTTTCAGCATATTAGTTTAGAATGGCTAGTGATGGGAGGTGGTGCTGCGGGGGAGAAGAGAGTGAGAAAGGAGGGTGGTGCGGGAAGGGTGCTGGAGGGAGGGGGTGGTGCTGCATGCGGGGAGGAAAGAGAAAGAGGGAGGGTAGTGGTACGGTGAAACGGGGGGAGGGAGGGAGGTGGTCAGGTGAGAGGGAGAGGGAGGGAGGAAGGTGTGGGTTGGGTAGAGGTGGTGTGTAGGTGTGTTTTTTTTTTTTGTCTAAGTTGATAGGTGTGTAAATGTTGTCCTGTAATGTCTTTTCCTTTGTGTTAATTAGGTAAATTCACAAATTAAATTATAGGAGTGTGCAAATAGCAGCTCTACAAAAGAAACGCACGGCGCTCCATTGTCTATTTCCCATACTGCCCTCGAATTTCAAGGAAATTACCAATTTACCCCTCCACCCGAAGTTGCACCCCGCGCGGCTTGTCTCCTTTGCAAACGAAGCCCGCTTGTGTCTCTCTCTCTCTCTCTCTCTCTCTCTCTCTCTCTCTCTCTCTCTCTCTCTCCCCCCTCTTCCCCCTCGCTCTCTATCTCTTTCACTGTTTCCGTTCGTCTCTCAGATTCGTCGATCGGACGGCCCATTGCTCCATCAATGACTATGATGACGCCTCCACCGCTCGATGTACGTACCAACTCCTCCTCTACATTTTTGCACCCTTATTTTCCATTGAGTTTTGGTCTCGTTGTTTGTTTCTGATCGCCTAGGGTTCCATTCCCTATTCGGGGGTTGTGAATTGGATTGAATTTTGAAAATCCACCTACTTAGAGTGATTTATTTGCTAGGGTTATGATTCAGTAGGATAGGGTTAGGTTTTGCTCGATCAGAGCTTTGATTGTGTTTTTGTGTTCGCAGCAAGAGGACGAAGAGATGCTCGTGCCGCATTCGGATTTGGTCGAAGGCCCTCAGCCTATGGAAGGTTTCGTTTTTAGCAATTTTACGATCATTCACTGTTTGAATTTCACAAATTTGTGTTTGCAGAGTGGTTTTGAAGCTTTATGTGTTGCATGATTGATCTGGAAAATTGAGTTTTGTGTGAATTCGGTGTTGTAGTGTGTGATTACAGTGCAAGTGATTTGATTTTTAGGGTTTTGGTTTTGTTATTTTCTGAAATTTATTGTATTTGACGTGCTTATAGTAGCTCCAGTGGAGCCGGCTAGTACAGTTGATAGTCAGCCAGTGGAGGATCCTCCAACTTTGAAATTCACTTGGACAATTGAGAACTTTGCTAGGCTGAACACCAAGAAGCACTACTCTGAGATGTTCGTAGTTGGCGGTTATAAATGGTATTTTTTCCCTTGTCACCCGCATGTTAAAAACTGATTTACGTGCCTTACGCTGGCCTTTTTTTTTTTTTTTTTTGGTTATTGGATTTTGTTGGTACATTGGGATGGGATTGAAACCATCCCAAGTCCTAGCTTTTGTCCCCACCATCCCCAAGTGGCTTATTGGTATTGGATGTTGATTTGCTGTGGTTTGTTTGATCAGGCGGATACTTATATTTCCTAAGGGAAACAATGTGGAGTACCTGTCAATGTATTTAGATGTCGCAGATTCAGGGACATTGCCATATGGGTGGAGTAGATATGCACAGTTCAGCTTGGCTGTAGTTAATCAGATTCATAGCAAGTACACAATGAGAAAGGGTATATTTCTTTATCACTCTTATTTTGTTTTAGCATTTACATTTGTGCTTTTGCTTAGTTGTCATTTGGTAGGCATTTATCACTAAGCTTTTCAAGTAGAACTTACTATTCTTGGAGTGGACATACTGGCTTTCAACTTCATACTTATTGGGGTGATTCTATTTGAACCCAATAACCCAGTTAACCACCATTGTTAAGCTTTTAATTCCAGTTTACCCCTTCAAAATCAAAGCACAAAAGAAAAAAAATTTCATTCTTTCTCTCTTCCCTCCCTATCTAACACCTTGGCTAATGCTGGCAGCACCATGGCCTGCCCATCTGGCAACGATGGCAACTTTCCTTTTCAAGTTAGAAAAATGAGGAATAAAAAGGTAATTCACTAAAAAAAATTTAGCAGACAGACTGAGAAAAATCTTGGGTTAAATCGAGTCACCCTTGTTCTTGTTAAAGATTCTGATAAGGTTTTGAATCTTTTGATCAGCACTTATTACCCCTGCTGTTACCTAGAATGCACTAGATAAATATTTGGAAGTTATCTTCTCCTCTCTTCCTAATATTTCTTTGTCAATATTGATAGTTCAGCTGTGTTCGGTCAGAAAAATGTTTCATTTATATAATACATTGACTTTGGGTTTAATTAGACTCTCTGGGGAACTAGAGACTAAAAGGATGTGATATTGCAAGAAAGGAAATATAATATTGCTTTTTTCTTTTTCTTTTTTCTTGGTAATGGGAAGTTTTGCTTGTTTGCTTGTTTGCTTGTTTACTTATGGTAAAAACATTAAGCGATGGGGTGAAGTGAAAGACAAGCTACCTTAGTTTCCTTTTAGAACAGGGTAAATTGGTTAAAGTAGAAATGAATAGATCTTCATGGTTACTAATCTTACTGGCCATAAAATGATGATCATAGCCTGCATGCATTTGATATGTATGGGTCTACAAGCTCAGTTGCAAAGCAAAAAATTGCTTCTCTTACAAGTATAGAGGGTCAATTAGAGGTTAACAATAGAAGTGGAAAAAGGAATATTTTGTTATATGTTTGTGTGCAATTGAACATTATTGTGCAAATTAATTGCTTGCATGCATTTGATACCTGTGGATCTAAAAGCTCATTGCAAAGCATGAATTCAATACTTTCATAAGTATCTAGAGCTCAAATAGAGATTAATATATAAAGTGGAAAAATGAAGATTTTGTTATAAACCGTGTGCAATTAAAAGATTATATGCAAATTATATTCTGGGCAATATGGAAGCTTAAAAATGCTAAATCGAGGCTATCCATTTATTGAGGGATCAGCTTCTTGTGGTATTCCAACCTTGTAAAAATTGGAGATATGAACTGCAAATATGGTAATAAATTGTAGCCTATTCATTTGGTCTATAACCTAACAAACTTTACTGTTACAACAGAACTATAATTTGAAATGTGTTTTATCAGAACTGTCCTGAGGTTGGTGTTTAATCAGAACTTTTCTGATCTTTAATCTTGATTCTTTGCATGACATTGCAGACACGCAACACCAGTTCAATGCAAGAGAAAGTGACTGGGGATTCACATCATTCATGCCTCTCAGTGATCTTTATGACCCTAGTAGGGGTTATCTAGTGAATGATACAGTCTTGGTTGAAGCTGAGGTTGCTGTCCGTAAGGTTCTTGATTACTGGTCGTATGACTCAAAAAAGGAAACTGGCTATGTTGGTCTCAAGAACCAGGGAGCAACTTGTTATATGAATTCTCTCCTCCAGACTTTGTACCATATACCTTACTTCAGAAAGGTCGTAATGTGATCTTCTGTTTTCATTGTAAGCTCAACATGAATTGTCTCATGGATTTTATATGAAAGAGTTATCTCAACTTTGACTTACTTATCAGGCTGTGTATCATATGCCAACAACTGAGAATGACATGCCTTCCGGAAGCATCCCTTTGGCGCTGCAAAGTTTATTTTATAAGCTTCAATATAATGAGAGCAGTGTTGCAACTAAAGAATTGACGAAGTCTTTTGGGTGGGATACATATGATTCGTTTATGCAACATGATGTGCAGGAACTTAATAGAGTTCTTTGTGAAAAGCTTGAAGATAAAATGAAGGTATAGAAATTTTCAGTTTTGCCCCTATGAATATATATTTCTGTTTCATTTTGAGAATATATATTTTTGTTTCATTTTGAGAATATATATTTTTGTTTCATTTTAAAAATATATTATTTTGTTTCATTTTGAGAATATATTTCTTTGTTTCATTTTGAGAATATATATTTTTGTTTCATTTTGAGAAACTCTTGTTTTGTTTCATTTTGAGCATATATTTTTTTGTTTCATTTTGAGGATATATATTTTTTGTTTTATTTTGAGAATATATTTATTGTTTCATCTTGATCATTGTTCTGATGGTCCAGGGAACTGTTGTCGAGGGTACAATACAGCAGTTATTTGAAGGACATCACATGAATTACATTGAATGCATCAATGTGGACTACAAATCTACAAGAAAAGAATCATTTTATGGTATGCATTTCTCGGCACAACTTTCTATAGTCAAGAGTTGGAAATATTTTGTAAATGTCAGTGCATGCCACTGGTTTCTGCTTTTTTCTTTTCAGATCTCCAGCTTGATGTGAAAGGCTGTCGGGATGTTTATGCTTCTTTTGACAAATATGTAGAAGTTGAACGTCTTGAGGGTGACAATAAATACCATGCTGAAGGGCATGGTTTGCAGGTTAATTACTGAATGTCTATGGGTGACTTTGTGCATTTGTACTGTAAATTTTGATCTGATGTTGCTCTTAGTTGCTTCCTTTAATTACTTGCCAAAGTTAGTGCTTTACTTTTATATTCTCTGCTAATGAGATTTTTAATATATTGGTTCTCAAGGCCTTCTTGGGTGTCTTTGTGCTTTTTGTGTTGTAGTTTCTGATTGGATGCTGCCCTTAGTTTCTTCCTCCATTTAATCACTTACTGAAGCCAGTGTTCTTACATTTATTTTCTTTGATAATGACATGGTTAAAATATTGTCTCAAGGCATATTTTGGAATTGATGTTTTTTCCAGGATGCTAAGAAGGGTGTCCTGTTTATTGATTTCCCTCCCGTTCTTCAACTTCAGCTAAAGCGGTTTGAATATGATTTTATGCGGGACACTATGGTAAAGGTTTGTATCGGAAACTAATTTTCTGCTTCATCGTGCTTTATCGCTGGGTGTTATCATGTGCTCAATGCATTCACTCATTTCATCATTGTGCTTTATTCGTCTGTTGTGTGTGATAATGATATTTTTTTTTTGGAAAGAAAGTTCATTATCATGGTAAATTAATGTTTAATACTTTGTATTTTTTTTTTGGCAGATAAATGATCGCTATGAATTTCCTCTTCAACTTGACCTTGATAGGGAGAATGGCAAATATCTATCACCCGACTCAGATAAGAGTGTACGCAACCTCTACACTCTTCATAGGTATCCATTATTCCTCTGCTATTGTATGATTTATGCTACATTGGCCATTCTTTCAATGTACATGATATCAATAATGAGTGAAATTAGTTATTTCATGTATTCAGTGACAATATGTCCTTTAACATATCGTTTAGAACTGTCCAACATAATGAAAATGCAGTCTATTTATTGAGGCTGTAGAAATCCAAATAAGGAAACCCTAAAACAACCAATAGAGAAGCTGAAAATACTTAAATTAAGTCAAACCTATATATACTAAAAACCCTAACCTATGAAACTGAACCTACACCATCGTCGCAAGTAAGTGCATTGGCGCACATCATGATCTTTTATGTTCGATTCTAAATGTTTGGTGGAATATATCTTGGAGATATCCCTTCCTTATTTTCCATTTTAGCTAATTGTATTGAATTTCAAATTGTATATATATTTGACAAAATATAGAAAGTGTGCTAGAGTAGCACCAGAAATGGCATTGAATAAATGATAGATTTAAGTTCTAGTAGATCTAGGGGCAGTTTAGTAACTTTAATTAAGGCCTACACTGAAGGGGAAAGAAAAATCAAAGTCCGACAATCAAATTCCATTCTATGTTGTAATAATATAGTTCATCTGTTTCCTAAATGTGGCAAGTAATTTCAATGAATTATGCTTTTGAGGCATTTTCCTTTGCACAATTTAGATAATCATAGAAATTTCCCTGGTGTGGATATGATGTACCCAACAGATGGACCACCTTTTGTATTTATGTCTTTCTGCTACAACATCCTCCAGGATAGGATCTTGAATTAGTTAATATTAATAACTTTCTATGTGATCTGTCGCCATTCATGATGTGTGGGAATCCACTTCTTTATCAAAGTTCATGCCTGTGACTATTGAGGCATGGTGCCTCTCTACCACTAGTAAATTGGCTTGGGTTTTGAAAAAAGGTACAAGTTTTATACATCAGTTGTGTCCAACAGTAATTGTACAAAAACCCCTAATGGAAGATATGAAAACATGGGTACTCAAGTCCCCTTTTGCATCTGCATGTTTGGAGTTTTTCATGCCTTTTGTGCAGCTTTGTAATATTTACTTTGTAGTTGCTTACTTTCTATAATAATTTTTTGTTCTTGCAGTGTCTTAGTTCATAGTGGTGGGGTGCATGGTGGACATTACTATGCTTATATCAGGCCAACCCTCTCTGACCAGTGGTATGTAACTATGTATCTATGGAATCAATTCTTTCCATGCTTGTTTTCACATTCTCTGTCACACACAAAAACACATCCATAGGTGCACACACATTTGCACTGCTTTTTCACCTTTTTTTGCTTGTTCGAATGAGTTTGATTTTTTGGGATCTATATTTATTTCATGCCTTTCCCATAGAATTTGGCACCAAAACTCGGTTTACCTCATATGTTTCTCATTTCCTGTTTATAAAATTTTAAAGAATACACCTGTTTTGTTATATGCATTTGATTCTGAGTACTTGGAAAGGATCTTTATCCTTCTATTACAAATGTTACAGGATTTCTGGGATATGGTTGTACAGTTTTGGGGCAGAAATGATGCATATTTTTTTTTTATCAATTTTTGAGTAATGCATTACCATGTTTATTTTCACGAATTATTCTGGTGTTAGTATTTACTTCCACAACTTGAATTGTCGTATGCATGCCATGAGTGTATCTGTGCATGCATTATCCGCAGATGTTGATAGTTTGTCAGTTCACTGTGATGTAATTTCCTCCTTTGTTGTGTTAGGTACAAGTTTGATGATGAACGTGTGACAAAAGAGGATGTGAAGAGGGCATTAGAAGAGCAGTATGGTGGTGAGGAAGAGGTGAGTTTTTGGGCTTTATCCCAACTGCTCCAGTCATCATGAATTTTTTACTTGTCACTTAATTGCTAATTGACCTTTTGTTGTCTTGTATGTCGAACAGATGCCACAGACCAATCCTGGATTCAATAATACTCCTTTCAAGTTTACAAAATACTCTAATGCATACATGCTTGTGTATATACGGGACAGTGATAAGGACAAAATAATATGTAATGTTGATGAGAAAGACATAGCTGAACACCTAAGGGTATAATGCTTGTCTGCACTTATAGTTAATGTTATATTATGAATAAGTTGTCTGCATTCAAGTGTCTAAGAGACCGGACTGACATTCTTTGTTTCATCTCAGATAAGGTTGAAGAAAGAACAAGAAGAAAAGGAGGACAAAAGGAGATATAAAGCACAAGCTCACCTTTACACTATTATTAAGGTACAAAGTTCTTATCTATCCCTGTTTTCACCATTATTTGTTTAGAAGTGCTAGTACAGAAAATTGTTGAAGAGGCAATTTATTGAAATGTTTAGGTTGCTCGAGATGAGGACCTGGCAGAACAAATTGGAAAGGATATATATTTTGACCTTGTGGACCATGACAAAGTTCGTAGTTTCCGTATTCAGAAACAGACGCCCTTTAATCTTTTCAAGGTAAAGCCGTACAGGCTCACTTTTGTACATTCATGCCTTCTTTTTTCCTTTTCCCCTTTTTGGGGTGGGATTATGGGAAATTGTTGATTATTGGGGATGCCTTTGAAATGGCTCACAGGAGGACATTGCAAAAGAGTTTGGCATACCAGTGCAATTTCAGCGATTCTGGATTTGGGCTAAGAGGCAAAACCACACATATCGCCCCAATCGACCATTGACACCCCAAGAAGAATCACAATCAGTAATAACTTACACCACTTCTTATTCTTTAAAGGATTTTCAAAGTTACATGGCACTTAAACTTGGATGCCCTGCTCCTAGCCTATCTGCTTTGTCTCAGCATCATTACCTTTTCTTTTGTAAATTCATAATTTTTATTTTGTTTCTGATTTTGTATCTTCCCTCCACCTGGTTTTAAGAACGAATGTTGTCTTTGTTGCCTCTGAAACTGAAGTATTCAAGTTCATCAATGGACAATGGATGGTTGTAATCGTCTATTTCATTTAGAAATTTGGAATTTAACACAACGCTTAATGAATGGAATTATTGGAATTTCAGATCCATTCTGCTTCAGTATTGTCTGAGGGGTGCAAAAGGAGTTCTCGCTCCCCCCCTCTTGCCCTCTCTCACTCACTCTCTCTCTCTCTTGTGTGCGTGTGTGTGCACTTGGTGTTCATGGCCAACACCTCTGTAGCATTTTTATATGAAGTTATTGTACTATAGAGAAAATTTGTTGTTCATGGGTTTGGATAAAACTTTGATCTCAGATTTTGAAATTATTATTTGTGTTTCGAACTGCACATTTCCCATCAGAGCTTGGTAGGTACCTGTGCCCTATGCAAGCTAATGATGATGACCATTTGCCTTTTGTAGGTTGGACAGTTGAGAGAGGTATCAAATAAAACACACAATGCCGAGCTAAAGTTGTTTTTGGAAGTGGAGCTTGGGCTGGTAATCTAGTCTTACTCTGTTGTTGTTATGGCCTGTGTGGTTTGAGGCTTATTTGTGGCTGTAGTCACAATTTCTGTATTAAAGAGATCTTTTCTTACAGTTTTATTGATTCTATAAAATGCTTCAGGATCAACGTCCTATTCCTCCGCCTGACAAAACAAAGGATGATATCCTGCTTTTCTTTAAGCTTTATGAACCTGACAAACGAGAACTACGGTACCTCTGGCTGTTTCTGCTCAGCTGAAATTTTTATGCTTTTGCTTCATGTTTGCTGATTTATATTTTCTTTCATGTTTCCAGGTTTGTTGGTAGACTTTTTGTGAAGAGTTCTAGTAAGCCAATAGAAATTTTAGCAAAATTAAATCAAATGGCTGGTTTTGCTCCTGAAGAAGAAATTGAACTTTATGAGGTTTGTTTCATCTTAATTTAATGGCTTCAGCTGTGCCATAACTTATATATATAGACACACATAATGTATGTAAGTATTACAATTTGATGCATGCTTGAGCATAGCATTCTTAAGCAAAACCTTATATCTGTTTTCGTGCTACATTCAGGAAATAAAGTTTGAGCCTTGTATCATGTGCGAACACCTTGACAAGAGGACTTCATTTCGTTTAAGTCAGGTAACTGTTGCTATGTAGCATGATAGGTACATTGTAAACAAGTGTCTGCTAAACAATTAACTGTTTTGATGCTTTTCTCCTCTTCCAGATTGAAGATGGGGACATTATATGCTTTCAGAAATCTACTCCACTTGAAAGTGAAGAATGTAAATATCCTAATGTCCCTTCATTTTTGGAATATGTACATAATCGCCAGGTACAGGCTGCTGAAACCTTTACTTGATTTTTGCACCTCCTTTTACTTGGTTTTTAGTGTTTCTATGGTCTTAGTTTGTCCAGTGTCAAAGCTAACTATATGAAATGATTTGGTGCTTTACAGATTGTTCATTTTCGTTCTTTGGAGAAACCGAAGGAGGATGATTTTTCCTTGGAATTGTAAGTACTTCAGTCTGGAACCATTTTCTCTCATAGCTTGAGTATCCATCATTGTTGCGTTTTTCAGTGATCTAACTGTCCGTTATTGTTTTCTAGGTCAAAGTTACACACTTACGATGACGTGGTGGAGAAGGTGGCTAACCAAATTGATCTGGATGATCCTACCAAAATCAGACTCACTGCTCATAACTGCTATTCTCAACAACCTAAACCCCAACCAATCAAATATCGGGGAGTAGAGCATTTAACAGATATGCTAGTCCATTACAATCAAGTAGGTGGCATTGTATTGAACTTGCAGCAGCTTTCACTGTTATTTAACGCTAACTCTCTTAAGCATCATGTATTGTGGCTGCTAATTATGATTTCCATTTCCTTTTACAGAGCTCTGATATTTTGTACTATGAAGTATTGGACATCCCCCTTCCAGAATTGCAAGGCCTAAAAAATCTGAAAGTTGCTTTCCATCATGCTACAAAAGATGAGGTGTGTGTGAAATATTTGGTCAGCTTCTTGTGCTTATGGATCATGATTACGCTATTTTGGACATTATAGTGTTGTGTAATTTGCTTACAGGTGGTGATTCACAATATTAGGTTGCCCAAACAGAGCACTGTTGGGGATGTGATTAATGTACTTAAAACAAAAGTAAGGTTTCTCATTATTTTGGTTTCCTTATATTTTAACATATGTGCCTGTTAGTTTTTACTATCCATGAATGTCCATATAAAAATTTCTATTGATCATACATGGAAGTCCTATTCGTGTTCTTTTTGTATAGCCAAATGATGCAGTCATATATTGACTGAACTCTATTAAACTCTTTTTTTTTTTTTTTTTTTACTAACATGGTTTAAGAGTTGAGAGCTATTAGCCTGATGCATCGGTAGCAATCTTGCAGTAGGAAACATATCTTGACAAATTTATTTGACCCTTAATTAGCCCTCTCCCTCTTTCTTGTTATCTTATCTTATGCCCCTTTAAGGTTGCCTATAATAGATTTTACTCAATGTATGTTGTACCTGAAACAGGTAGAGCTGTCTCAGCCAAATGCAGAACTCAGACTTCTTGAGGTTTTCTATCACAAGATCTACAAGGTAATAACTTCTTGTATGTAAACTGTTTCAACATGTATCAGTATGAATCTTGACTGGTTATTTCAGTAATTTTTTCCTCCTATTTGAATTAATTGTATTAATCTCAAGGAGCACTCATCTCTTATTCATTTTTCAGATCTTCCCACACAGTGAAAAAATTGAGAATATAAATGACCAGTACTGGACTTTGCGTGCAGAGGAGGCAAGTTTCATTTCCCCTCTTTTTCTTTATTCATTTTTTTCAGATAAGTTTCTCCTTATTTTCTTTTCAGTTCAACATTTTTAGACTGTAAGAATCTAGTTTTGTAGGGCAAGATTGTAATATACTTGAGTGGTTTTTCTTTTCCAGATTAGCATCCATTTAGGAGTGGTTTTGATTGATATTTTGAATGCCAGTGTTCTTTGAATCTGACTTTCTTATTTCTTTTGTATCAGATTCCAGAAGAAGAGAAAAACTTGGGTCTCCATGATCGCTTGATTCATGTTTACCACTTCACAAAGGAGACTGCACAGAACCAGATGGTATTGGAATTTGAATATATTTTTTCTTCTTAGAAAGTGTCTCAAATTATTTTATTACCGTTTCAATTAAGGATGGAGAATTATTGCACCCAAACTCTGTTTTTTTTTTGTACAACAATTTGTGATTCTTAGCATGTCATTCTTTTAACATTTTACAGCAAGTACAAAATTTCGGGGAACCTTTCTTCTTGGTCATCCATGAAGGTGAAACTTTAGCTGAAGTTAAAGTACGCATACAAAAGAAATTGCAGGTCCCTGACGAGGAGTTCTCAAAGGTACTTGGACCGACACTTTGTATTTATTGCAAGGTCACTAGACTAGTAGTGTGTTCTACGACATTAATTTAAAGGTTTTTATTTTGCTTGCTCATTTATTTTCCTTTTGGTTGTGCAGTGGAAGTTTGCATTCTTGTCACTTGGTCGTCCAGAGTACCTGCAGGATTCTGATATCGTTTCCAGTCGTTTTCAGGTACGTTTATGGTCTAATCTAGTTCCTTTTTTCTCTTTCTATCATATTATGACTGAGAGTGTGGTTATTGATTTGCATTTGCGGGTTCTTTAATTCCAATATCTTGGTTTTGTTTTCTTCAGAGAAGAGATGTTTATGGAGCTTGGGAGCAGTACCTTGGGTTGGAACACTCTGATAATGCTCCTAAGAGGGCTTATGCAGTAAATCAGGTGAGTGCTGTTGTACTAAAGTCCCCTTAATACTGTCTGATTCACTGAAATCAACAACATTATCCAGTGGTTCCCCAAATTCAAACTTAGCAAAAAGAGGGGGCTGAGGCGGAGTCCTGTTCACTCACATTATATTACTTCACATACTTATGTTAGCTAGGGTGTAGGATAAACATGATACCTCCCTTCTGAGTATCGATTCACCTCAAAATTTTGCAGAACCGCCACGCATATGAGAAGCCTGTTAAAATATACAACTGATGAGAGTTGATGAGTCCTCGACCACTGCATCAGCTTGTACTAAGCATCCTCCTCTGCCACAGAGGCAATCTGGAAATAGCGAGGATGAAGTGGCACAGGTAAAGAAACAATGAAGCTCACATAGAGGTGATTAGGATTCAGTTATTGGTTTGTGGGATCAATTTTTTTTTCATGTCGTTGGGGAATAGGAGGGGATCACCTCCTGGATGTGTATTATTTTCCTTTCTTTTCTTTTTTCCTGAAGGGCACCTCCTTGTTTGAGGGGTTGGTTGCTTTTCATATACAACTTCCATTGTAATTTAGCGAGTACATAAGAGATTTTGAGGGCATGTATATTGGTACAGTCGGCAACATTTAGGATGACTTCGTAATATTGTTCCTCTGATTAATTGCAAATGGGTTTGTATAACATTATTGATCCAAATCACGATTTTGGCTCTTTAGTTTGTATAAAATAAATGGTTGTGCGTTTGAGTGTTGATTGTGTTTGTCAAACTTTTTTATGTTTTTTTCTGCTTGCGTTCTCCTCTTTTCCTCCTCATATCTATAAAAGCCCAAATCCGAGGAGTGTAGTTACCTTCTTTTTCCCAAAGCCTCCCATTCCAAAGTGTGTCAATAAAATTGAGGGTACCTCCCTCATATTTACCCACCCAGCAGAGGCCAGAGTCCGAAAAAAAGGCTCATACCAGAAAGCTTATCAACTCCTCACTCGACTCCGGGTTGGGGATTCGGAGATGAGTCACAGATCTCTGGATGCCCGCGAAATGTTAATTGACACAAATGATGGTTTTGGTGAGCTTGTGGTCAGGCAGCCCAGACCCACGTACATGCATTTCCAAGTTGCAGAAGTAACATGCCAAGACAGTTTTGTTGATGGGTGTATAAGAAAACTTGGAACAATCTGCTACTCTTGTTTTTACTCTGAACCCTTTATATAATGTGTGGTTGCTTATGTTTCGTACATAGTAACATTTTGTAATTAGAGTTGCTCTGTAGTCTGTGGTATGGCACTTGTGCCCTACCTACTGTGACTCATGTTTTTTGTTCACAAAATTCTGTTTTGCTGGCTCTGATTTTATAAGCAGTATGGATGAACATGAGTGACAAAAGTAACAATGTCCACCAAAGTAACATGAGTGACAACAGCCCCATGCTTGACCACGTCCTGGCCAATCACCTGTTGAAAAGTAAAGGGCAATACAAAGGCAGTTAAGTTTTGCAGGTTTAGTACTCAAGCAGATGGAAGCATTACATATCATGTCGAGGGCTTGCATTCTATATTTTTCTATGGTTTCAATTAAATATCCAACTCGCATATGCTTCACAGGGATCAGAAACTTACCTACAGATACATTAAATGGAAAATGTGCTCAACACAAACATGCAGATGCACCCCGAAACATCTACATCTCTACAACAAAAATGGGTTAATTCTAGTACTTTCCAATATAAAAATGAACAGGTTGACCTAATTTGGTCTCAACTGGATTGGAGAATGGAAAGTTTTGGCCACTTGAGGAAAAATGTCATTAGTTGGAATTTGGACTGTCAAAATGTCAAAAACAAGCCTTATTGTTACCTGCTATATACTGCAGCCTGATTGACATTTGGAAAGTAAATTAGTATATCCTATACAGCAGGATCAGAAAGGTAGGTGGAGTCTGGATATCATGCCTTTACAAGTGAAGAAGATGCCACCGACCAAATGCGCTACTAAAAGTCATCAAGAGAAAAGCATTAGAAGACACATACACCAAGCATGGTAGCCATATTTGGGTGGATCATCCCAGAACCTTTTGTCATTCCCCCAACTCTTATATTTGTCCCTCCAACCTGAGCAATTCACAATCTTGTTTTCTATGCACAAAAAAGAAAAGAAATAGTTTAGTTGGTTGTAACATATGGTAACAATGAAAAACTGAACCATCAGAGTCATCCCAGCATCTTGGCATCACACAGTATGCTTTAAGAACAAACAAAAACAAGCAAAATAACAGTTGCTCCTGATTGGGTCATTGGTCCAGCATCCATATCATGATCCCAACATAATTGTTCCGTTGAGCATATTAACCCAGATAATCGCAAGCCAAAGTTACTACAGAGAACCAGCAATTACCCTATCCCAAAATAGCAGATATTTCAGTCATCAAAGATATAAATACAGGAAACAAGATCTTGTACACCTGAGACTGAATTGCCACACTCTTGCTAACGAGGTCAGTTGTTGTGATTGCTACTGCTGCATTATCTGCCCTGCAGTAGAATAGGGAATTCAATGCTGAAAATAAATACAACCGGGTACATAAACATGAAAGTATGTCAATTGTCTAAGCTAAGTTGATAAGTATTGGCATTTACCCCTCAGTTGATGATGATAGTGAATTAACCAGTTTTGGCAGAGATTTTAGAAGTGCTTCCTGCATATGAGACTTAAAGAATGAATCATCTTGTACAACATTAAGAACAACAGATCACATTATATATCTACCAAACTAATAGCATGCAACATTTATCAGCTGACCAATTTAAACCAACAAGAAATACTGTGCACATCACTACATCAGTATGATTAACATAACAAGAAAACAAGCATATGGTGGTATATGTTACCTTTTTTATCCTTTGACCAATCACAACAGTGGATTCAATCAGCACTTCCTCTGGCCTCATTTGAAGTAGCTGCAGCACAAAGACTCTCAATTACAAGGGTTCCCAAACCAAGCATATGCAGAAGCATCTATGGGATTGACAGTCACCCTCATTGGAAGGTTTCTCGGCCATGTAAGACTAAAAGTAAGAGGGTGACTCAAAGAACTCCCAAGTTTTTGGAGGACAAAATAAAAAGGAAAAATTGACAATATGCGTCAATAATGTCCTGCTACATTAATTCAGAAAGCACAATGCAAAAAGAACAAATGTCGAATGAATAATCAGAACAATTTGATTTATGAAATTCAATCACCAAAGCAGTGCCGTAAACAACAAGTTTATCCCTCTCATCATCATTGGATAATAAACAAAAGAAGCACCTAAGGGAGATACTCTGTCGTACCGTCTTTTAAGTGTTACCGTACATAAGGGAATGTTACTGTGCCCCGAGTCTCATTTTCCATCATTACCAACTCTTTTTTTCAACTTTTCTTTGTTTTTGTTTCCAAAGTGGACTAAATTTTTTACTGAAATTACAAGTCCGCATATTCTTTTTCATTCTTACTTGCTCTTTGTTGGATGATGGTTGTTTTTATTTTAGGACCCAACATAAAACTAAAATTTTTGAATTAAAACTTAACATAAAGCTGATAAACTAGCGCCGAAACACTCGAGGGAAAAAGGAAAATGAATTGTCGAGTGGAATTCATGAAAAAATATATACATATGGCCATACATTTTATAAAAGTTTAATTATAATTTTAAAAGTCATAAGGTTTTAATTTTTTAAAGATAAAATTAGAGGACCGGAATGAAAGTTTACCTAAAAACCTTAAAAACTGTTTTATTTCAAAATTAGAGTCAAAATAAATAAGTGGGGGATTTACTTCATAGTAACTTTTTCTCATAATTACTTTACTTCATAACAATATCAAACTGTGGCTCAGGAGCTTATCTTAGATTATTTTTATTTCTTACAATCAAATGTCAACTTCAGATTCTGAAAAACTGAAACGATAAAAAAATTATTAAAAAAGAAGCAAAGCATAGTATTCACTGTTCAAGCCACTATTGCCAAATAACCAGAGAAACATATTCTATTTCCTTTGGTGCAGAAGCTACAGCATGGTTAGAAAGAAGTATCCTCTTTGGAAGCCCAAGACTTCATTGGCCCAACTTTAAAACTAAAGCCTTTTCGTTCAAAGAGAAGTGTCCATGATATTTTAAGAGTCAGTCATTAAAAAAAAACATAAATAAATAAATCAATAGTCACTCTAGAGTCTAGAGTTAATGTCAAGTTCTATTAAGAGTATTTATTTGAGTCCAGTGTTATTAAGAGTCCATTTATTTGGGTCTAAGGAAAATACAATGTCTTTAGTATTCTAAGAAGTCTTTTGATAGCTTGAGGAGTTTGGGAGATGTATCTGAAGCCTATAAATAAGGCTACTTGCTGTAAGGCTAATCAAATTTTGATGAATGAAAATCAAGTGTAGTGGAAGGCTTGGTGCCTTCTTTTCCTTCTCTCTTTCCTTTCTACACTCTTCTCTATCTCTCTCATTTCTCTGAACTTACAGCAGCCTAAACCCTCTTTGTTCTCTAAAACATTCTATTCCATAAAAATTCTATCATATTAAGCATAACCCTGGGCCAACACCCACCTTGTCTTGTCCTGCATCACCCTTGCAATAGTCATGCCTGAATGAAGGATACCAAAGATGAAAACAGATACCTTTTGTATTATCTTTGTAAGATTACAAGTAAACAAACTTCAATTTATAAAACAGAAAATAAAAATAAAAAAAGAGTACAAATTGATGCTCCAATTCCTTGCATAACGGCGTAAATGGCCTAGCCAGTTTTGTAAACAAGATTGTTTGAGTAGTCTCTGTCCGTTGGATTACCTTCCCCATCTACAAAACTCGGTATGATATCAAACCATTAATGGTCTCCACAACTAATCGATTCATGCGTACAAGCAGCAGCAAATAAGATCTCGCTTTAGGCCCTATACCAACAAAACAGCACCACATCAAGTCCTGGAATTTCTGTACAAAAAAAAAAAAAAAAAGTCCTGGAATCTTTGTTAGATCAAGTGATCAACAAACATACAGGGCTTGGACAAAGTTTATACTCATAGTACTTGGTATTTGCATATACAAGTAGTCAATGGTTTCATGCATAGAAAATTTTGGTAGTTTAGAGATTTCAAATGAAAGATTTTGCATATGTCAACAAGCATAGATACACAGTCACTGTCAGCAGGATTGCGATTGTTCTTATATTAATATAAATTCGGTAAAGGAGTTGAAAGAATACACTTACCCAAACCCAAGGATGAAATTTCATCTTGGTGGAGGAAATTACTTCCCCTTGCTTTCTTCTCCAAGCCTGAATTAATCTTCTCAACAGCGGCAAGCAGGTCCTTCAAGTCGAGTTCAACACAATGCAAAAAAAATTTAGAAATCGGAAAAACAATTGAGCAACAAAACCGACATCACACGACTACAAAATAAAACCACAGACAATTTGCAAGTTTCCAAATCAACACACAATTTTAATGCATCATCCATTGTTAGAAACTTAGAAAGATACTCATAGCTATAATTTTGCCACTAAATGATTCCCAATGTAGGTAGCAGAGCAGTTCCTTTATCATGGGCATTATCTGGGATTAAAGTCTGCATAATCTGCAAGCATAAATCCAACCAATTACAAGAAACATGAAGCAGAACTCCATACCTCCCAAGGTGCTAAACTTTTCATGTAGGAAGGAAGACTCTCATAATCATCCCTGGATACCTTTACAAGAGACAAAGCAGCTTGAGCTACCTCTGGTTCACCCTCTACTTCCCCTACATTTATTTCACAAAGAAAGCCAATACCAACATGGGCAATCATTAGGTTTTGTTACCCAAAGTGATGATTTTCTAACAAAATGGGCTGAAAAATACAGCAGTAAGTACCGAAATCTGAGAGTATTTCATCTCCGGATGCTCCGGAGGTCTCCGTGGAAGGATCATACGACCCCTTAAAGGCCTTAAACTCATGCAAAGACAGATCTGGGTCCTCATTTTTAGCATTAGCTGCATGAGAGTGATAG
Source organism: Dryas drummondii (assembly GCA_003254865.1). Taxonomy (NCBI): domain Eukaryota; kingdom Viridiplantae; phylum Streptophyta; class Magnoliopsida; order Rosales; family Rosaceae; genus Dryas; species Dryas drummondii. Next base: position 1,947,968 of record QANW01007568.1, on the reverse strand, counting down.
AGGAAAAGTGTGAATGGCATAGCAATTAGCAAACAAGTAAGAAATTTCCAGCATAGTGAACAAGAAATAACAACAACAACAAAAATGAAAAGAGATTTGGGTTTCAATTTCACCTTGAAATGCTAAAGTGGCAAGGGACGCATCCGAAAGCCCAAGCTTCTTCAAACTCAATGACTCGTCTAATCTAAGCAAAAACACTGATAAGAAAACACAAAGACCAAAACAACCCTTTGAATTTCAAATTGAAATTCAATTTTGGATAAGGATACAAAGCGTCTTCTTCATCAACGACAGGTGAATCAAATTCGGTGTCCTCCGGACCAGGCGACGTCAAAAAACGATCATCATCGTCAATCTCAAGTTCTACAGCATCAAAATCCGTATCAACAATCACAAAATAATTGCAATTGGGTCAATTAAGGACTTGTTTGGTTACCGAGAAAATCAGAGGGTTTTGCGAGAGCACCTACCTTGGGCGACGTAACCCAACGGCGAGAGACTATCTTGGAGGTGGAGGAGGCGGGCCTGGTTGTCCTTGTAGACCTCGTTGCAGTGGCCCAAGAGTTCCTCGAAGGAGACGGTGGCAAACGACATCGTTTCGAGGAGGTTGAGCTGGGTGCTGGAAGCGGAGACACGGCGGTTGAGGGACTGTATGAAGGTGGACGACGCCGAATCAAGAGGGATGGGGAGGCGGTCGACGGAGGTCTTGAGGGCGTCGCAGCTGCTCTGTAGGTGGTTGCAGAAGGTCGCCACGCCCTTGCAGAAGCTCGATATGGATTCCTCCATTTCTCAGTTTCTCTGAAACTCGCTCACTCAAGTCTCTCAGAGTCACAGGCTCACAGCTAAACCGTTTTCGCTTTATTTTGGTTCCTTTCGGAATTAAATGGGCGGGAAGATAATTTGTTTTTATTACTTATAAAATTAACTGATACAATGAGAGTATCAAGCGCCTGTAGCTCAGTGGATAGAGCGTCTGTTTCCTAAGCAGAAGGCCGTAGGTTCGACCCCTACCTGGCGCGAGGCGAGATTTTTGCGTCTTTTTTGACCTTTTTTTCCCGACCGAGTTATTCCCATAGGATGTAGAATTGTGTTAAATTTTAAATAGTTCCTGCTGTCTGCTGTGAGCCTGTGTCCAAGTAAAAGAAATGAAGTAACAAAATTGCCATATCCCTAATTTAGAAATAATTAAGTTTAAATCTTTTAAAAAAACAATTTTTAGATGAAAACTAAAAATATTTTAAAATTTATAAAAAAAAATTTCCCTGAGAAAAATAAAAGAACTTGATTCAAAATCCTAAATCACTACCAGTTTTAGTCTAAAAAAAAATTCATAAAATAAACTAAACTCTAAATCTCCCTATAATTAATGCATCAGGCCAAAAAGGAAGTCATTCCTTCAGATAATCTAATTACAGTTTACAAAACTGTGTATTACGGGGGGGGGGAGTAGATATTCTTCTACTCATTGCTCATTCATACATACAAGTCGGCGCATAAATTTTTTCTTTCTCTTCTTATAAAATTTTGAGTACATTATTAGAATCAGAAGAACTCTCCTCTCAGCAGACTGGCAGCCCTCTGAATGGCTCTGGCAACCCTCCAAACTTCGTGCTGAATTTTGGCCTGCCCTTCTCTCCGACTCATTCTCTTCGCTCGAAACATTGCATCTGCTACCCCGGGAAAGAAAAACAGCTTGCTTGCATTTGCATGGTCACTAGGAGGCCCATAAACCTACAAAAAGAAGAGGAGTAAAATGATCACCATGCAATGTGTTGTATATGCAATACACCCTTCTCTGTTTCTTTTTAACTTCAGGATTCCTTGAATGTATTGTCTACTGAAGCCTACTTAACAAGACCACTAATCACTTGCAATCAGCTTTGTTGAACCAAGGAAAAGGAAAATACTTACAAGATGCTTGAACCACCGTCTTCCTTCAAGTCCATCTGAATCCAGGAAGCCTCTTTCAGCAAGCATTAGCCGATCATTCAATGCACGCTTCTTCCAAATTATAAAATCACTTGTACTTTCTGGCTCTCTCAGTTTCTGCACTTCAAAACAACAAGGGAAATTTCACCGGCATTCCTTTTGATTTATGCTTATTCCACTTCAAAACAAGGAAAAGAATTCAAAGCAAAGCTACATGCTAAATGTTTCATTATTGTCCCAGAAACTGTGGGGCTTAAATAAAATTGCAAAAAATTATACAGAAATAGAATTATCTAATACTCAATTGCCCATATCCATGACATCTGAAGTTTCTTGCAAATTTCAGTCTTGCAAGAAACTCATTGCTCAAAATTCTAAGCCAATAATATGAAAACACAAACAAAATACACACACACGCAATCATTCCTAATAAGCAAATAAAACCTTGGAATTTCACATAAATACATATCTATCAATAGAGGACAAGGAATTGAAGAGCCACATGGTACAAATGCATAAATAAGCGCAAACCTCAGGGGAGCTCAATGAAATTACCCAAACAAGAACTACTCTTAGAATAAATAAATAAAAATGAATTTTTATTTTTATTTTCAAACTTGAATAAAATTTCTGATTTCACCTGCGCTTCATCTTCTGCTTCTTTGGCTGCAGAGGCAAATTCCTGAATTGCTATTGTGAGAGGCTGTACAGATACACTCCCATTCAACAAGCTACTCTTCAAAACATCTTCATAATGCTGCCCAAAATTCAAAAAGTTGTAGGTTTAGGTATTTTATTTAAAAAGGGCTAACCAGAAACATAAAAGAAGCCTAGATTGCACATTGTTCAGCCACAAAAAAAATGTAACAGCATTCTTGACATCTTGTTAAACTGAATGGTGTCACATGTTACAGCCAGCCATGCTATAAACCCCGAAAGTCTGATGGACATGAATCTTGAAGTTATTTTCCCTTTACATCATTTTATTCTATCAATTATCAAAAAGAAAATGCTTACATCCTGTTTTTATCTTAATTTTACGTCACTCTACTTTGTATTCATGACATCTTAAATTTAAGAAAGTGAAAATGTTCTCAGGGTGTGATTCGTCTGACACTTAAAAGCACACCACATCTGAAAGACAAATGTTTATTCTTTCCAGCCCAAACTCAACTTAAAAGTATTTAGTTTAGCAATTCTCTATTCCACTCAACAAAATCCATAAGGAAAAATATTAACCACCAATGTTTCACATAAAGAAGAAATTTAAGCAGCTCAGAGAAGATTGACACCTTTAACTGATCCACATAAGAGAGGAAATTGAAAGGTAGAATTGAATCATCAGCCAGGTGGAGGGCTAGAAGTCCCCATATTCCAGCAACTGAGAAAATCAGAAGAGAAGTTCTGTTGAAGATTTAAAAGTAAAGTAACAGTCTTCTAAGCTATTATAAACTTGAAGTAACAGATACTTTTGTGATTGTGGACAAATGTGGGAAGTAAAAAGTATAAAACAAAGAATGAAAAGAGCTGACCAGCCACATGACGCTGAAACAAAGGATCTCCAAAGTTTTTCATCCAGTCATAGGAGTCGAAAGCAGTGTGATAAACAGGAAAATCTGAACAAGAATGAAGATTCATCACACTACCACATTGTTAATATCAAAACTCAACTTATCTATTCAAATTACTAGCAAACTACATGTTTACACAATTTGATAAGCCTTTCAAAGTCTGATCCAAAATTTTGTCAATCTAAAAGTAAAGAAAATAAGAGGTGTACCTCTTCCATAGTATATATCAATGGAAGGAACCCCTGCATGTTGTACAAATGGGGCAAAATCAGAATCGAGTCCACTAAGTCTTTGGATCTGCATCCATGAAAAAACATACTTACCAAAACAGTCATACCAGATAATACATGGAAGTATGGAGCAAGAAAGGGAATTGCGGATTATTCACTTACATCAATTCTTCTATTTGTGGTCATCCACTTCTCATATACAGTGGCACCCTCTGAGTCAGGATCTTTGACCTGAAGTCAGTTTGAATAGCAGTTAATTACATGATACTCAAAAAGCAGGTGTCAACACTGACGCACATCTAAGGAAACTTACCATAATTTTTTTAAAATTGTTTTTACTGATTATTATTATTTAATTTACCTTCTTTGTAACCTCAAGAATGAGATTGTCCAGCTGAGGAGTCGCACCAACAAAGAATCCTGGCCCTTGAACTGCACAATCTACATTAAGGTAGGCAACAGCTTTGGAGCCTAGATTAACAAGATTTTGTTCAACCCACTCAGTAGATCCTACCTGGAAGGTCAAAACATAATGGATTTAAACTTTAGAGATCAATAGACTGAAGTATTCCAATGAAACAACTTTAAGTAATAAAAAGACTTAAAAAACCATCTGAGGCAAAAGAATAACTGTTCAGTGCCCTAGGCCCCTAACATATATATAATGACCTCAAAGAAGCATCCTAGTTGGATGTATATCTTAAACAAGAACTCGAAATTACTCCTAACCATCCATATTGGATTCTCTAAAACAATCGCAACCCAGTTTTGTCACCAACCCATGGGTCTTTTAAAATTAGGATGAGTGGAGCAGCCTCATCTCTCTTTACTGAATTGATGGACCTAAAAATGCCCTTCCATGCAATGTAGGGTTCATATTACTAACAGGATAACAGTTGCAAGTGTTGAAGAGAAGCTGAAGCTTCAGTGCAGCAAATCCTGTATGACTTGGTCTCTTAGATGCCTATTTCCATACACATGTGATGCTGCAAATAACCTAGCACTCAACTTTGTAAGTTTCACCATCTCTCAGCAACATATTATGTGCATAATGCACACTTTTTTATCTTGTTAAAGACAAAATAAAAGAACTGAGAGATTGATGCCCTGATCCAACCACCTTCTTCCCGAACACAAATACATGCAAACACTGGTAAACATCAGCAACCAATTATGAAGGAATATCACCTACCATTCCAAACTCTTCTGCATCCCAACTACAGAGAATAATTGTCCTCCTAGGATTCCAACCCGAATGCATCAGAAGAGCATATCGACGAGCAATGTCAAGTAACGCTGCAGTTCCACTGTTGGGGTCAACAGCTCCATACGTCCATGCATCTCTATGGTTGCCAAGCAGCACATAGCGGTCAGGCTCTTCTAACCCCCTTATGACAGCAAAAACATTATGAATTGTCACCACCTTTTTCTCGCCCTAAAATTAAGACACGAAGTATAAGTTAAAACAGATATGAGGAGAGAGGGAATGAGGAAGGATATTATTAAGGGAACAGGCTAAAAATGTAATCATTTCACTTTCTTTTTTGGATTTTTCTTTTGAAAATTCCAATAGGTATGTGAAAAAATTAGTATTTAAAAGGAAACAAAAAAAGAGAATATAAGAGAATGGAGAAGTGCATTTCTTTAACAAGTTACTGGTTACATACATGGTAGGTAATGCAATGCAGAGTGACAGGAAAAACAGGTTTTCAACAGAGAGACTAAATAAACTCGTAAGCACAATGCAATAGACACACTTCCTCAGCAAATGACAGAACATAATTTCCACATAAATATGAACATTATGGCTCTCAAAATTCTCATAATAATTTACGCTTATGGATATATTATCAATCTCATGTAAATGCTTATTTGAACCAAATTATAAATTGAGAGTCCGAGTGTAATGCAAGTTCAAATGCACAAGATGCTCAGGGAACAAGTGAAAACATACATGTCTATAGTGCCAAAAAAAAAAACATTACAGTCATTAAACTACTCTGATCCACACAAAAAACATGCAGGGAATGTCCACATATGCCAAGCCAAAGCAAAACCAATCTCCAGAGTCAGTCAAGCAATTCCTCTTGTGTCAACACCCATAAAATGACATTCCACAATTGGTCCATAAAGTCATGATTCTAAAATCTTATACTACATCTAATAAGACCCAAAATTAGAATTTGTCCAAGTATCTAACTCTCAGCTGAACTTTGCAAATTGAGACAAACCAACAAAGCAAATATCCAAATTTGATTAAAATTTTAGCCAAGTAAATAATTCTACAAAAATGGCCAAAATTTCCCAACTTTTTCACAAATGTCTGTTTCTAGCAAAATCCCAAATTTATAGCTGAAGCTACACCTTCCCAGCGCCCACAACCGATTTTGACTAAACTTTACACAGCTACCAGTCTGAATAAGAAAAAAAAAAAAGAAACAGAAATAACTGAAAACACCAAAGTCAAAAGAAAACATTCTGATTCAAGCCCTCTAAACAACACAATGCCACAAACAGACATTTCCAAAACACCACTTTTTCCACAACATTTGACTACAAAATATGCCCAAATACTACAAGCATGGGCATGAACCAAAGCAGCCTTACCTGGTAAGTGAAGTTCACCAGTGTGGGGCCAGGCCCCACACGCTGGACTCCGGCCCGCCACTGGGGCGGTGCCGGAGCCCCGCCCAGGGAGCCCAAAATGACCTCGGCGGCCTCCGCAGACAGGGGCATAGATGGAATTTTAGGAAACTTGTTCAAAACCTCAGGGTCCTCCAACCCCAAGCTCTCGGCTTCATCAACCCCGGCCCACCCGGGGCTCAGTGGGTCCCCCGCGCCCCTCATCACAAATCCTCTCTCAAAACCCTTCTTAAACCCACCACCATCACCCCCCTCGGCGTACAATAGCACGGACAGCGCACCCTTTTCCTCTGCCTTTCTAACCACTTCCCCTCTGGGCAAGCCGCCACCTTTTCTAGCGATCACCACGCACCCGCTAACGTTCACCCCCAGCTCCCCCAGCGCACGATAGTCCTCGTCCGTACCGTGGTTCACGAACACCGCCTTAGCGTGCGCCGACCCGGAGGGGGAGTAGGCGTGGTATGGCTGCACGACGCCGTTTTGATTAGGGAGACCTAAACCCGGCTCGGCGAGCGGGATGTCGACGTGGCTGCCGTTGCTAAAATGCGCGGAGAGGGAGGCGTGGAGGGGGTAGGAGAGGAGGGCGTTGTAGTGGGCCGAGTGGGTGTCGAGGCCCAGGCCGGCGAAGTGGGCCCGGACGTATTGGGTGGTGTAGAGAGAGGCCTTGGTTCCGGCGAGGTGAGGGTGCAGGGTGAGGGCGCGGAGGTAGGAGGAAACGGTGTCGTTGGTGGCATGGGAGAGGAAAATCCGGCGGAAGCGGAGGGCAGTTTGGAGATTTGAGGAGGGGGGTGTAGGGTGGGGATAATGCAGAGTATAAAAGCCCAGAATGCAGAAGATGAAGAGGATGAAGAGGAAGGTGCATGTTGTTGATGAAGGCTTTGAAGTGAAGAAGATGGTGGTGGGGTTGGGCAGAGGTTGACCCATTTCTAGAGAGAGAAAGAGACAGAGAGGAGGGTTACAAGTTTTATTGTTGTTGGTGGAGTTATCAGAGAGAAGAGACAGAGTGCTGGTTTCAATGGGGTTGGGCACTTGGGCTGGCCAAACCCAAACACACGAGTTTTTTTGTATTTCTGTAGCTTTCTTTTTTCGTTTTCTTTTTTAGTCAATACTTATTATTTCTAATATCAGCCGAAAAAAACAAAGAAAACTTGTTTTTTCTGACAAGGCAGTCGATGTTAAAAAAACTTTGATGTTTCATTGTCAATGTAATTTATATTATTATAAAGTCAAAACTTCTAATTTTCAAACATTTTAAATAACTAAATTTTTTTTTTTGGCCAAGAAATACCTAAATTGTTAAAAGGTTAAAAAAGTCAATTTCAAATATTGTAAAAGGCTCAAGACTTCAATCCAAGTACAAAGCAAATAACCTTCAAAAGTTTCCCTCACGTAAACCAGGAAAGGGTAGGCAAATGTAAATACCTTTTGAATGGTGATTATGGTGTTGAGTGCATGTTTCTATATCTATTAAGTACACGGGTGTTTAGTTTTATTAAGAGTCTTTTTTTTTTTTTTTTTTTATTAATTAACTATGATTTATGATATTTAAATGATGGGGCTATTCCGACCATCTTAAAATATTGAGTTAACCACCATAAGATTTTTTTTTCCATTTCTTCATATTTTACCCCTGCATTAAAGAAAAAAAAAATACATCCCCATTAACAATCCACCAACTGCAACTACCACCTCTCTCCATAATTGGATCAAACTAATCTAATCAGCAACAATAACACAACGAGAGGATCGAAAACCATACATGGGTTGACCCAATACTCTGCCATAATCTGCCGAAATCAGTGACAAAAGTCACAGAGCTTCACGACGTCGATTAGCCGCGCACGATGGTCGAATGAGCAAGGGAAGACCAGTGTTGGACTCACCGTGACCTGAGAAACAAAGCTCAAGTGGTCCAGCATCTCAACTCCGCCGGAAAAGGAAGATCGTCAACGAAGAGGCTAATCGGGTCTTCACCTGGGTTCAAGTTTTTTGGGCTTTCCTGGTTTGAAGACTAACATGAGGAAAGAGAGGAGAGGCAAGCGAGTTGACCGGTGGTGGTCTCGTAGCCGGTCACTAGACAACGACACACCAAAAAGAGAGAGTGAGTGACTAGTCAAGCAGGCGGGCGGGCGGGTGGATGGGTGGGAGGG